>RJWM01004451.1:85447-101458 GCA_004363535.1 Dasyprocta punctata | reverse complement strand
CAGTGGTTCCTGAGAAGGTGGCAGTGGAAGGGAAGTGGCCATGGCAATTAAAGGACTGTGTGAGGTGTTTTTGTGATGATGAAAATGTGCTACATTTTGACTGTGTCATTGTCTTCATCCTAGCAGTGATGTTGTTCTATAGTTTGGCAAGATGTTACATTGGAGTAAACCAGGTGAAGATTACAAGAGATCTCTCTGTATTATTTCCTACAATTGCATGTGGATCTAAAATTTTATCAAAATAACAATTTTAATTAACTGCATATATGTTCATGAGGAAAACCCTCATGAGATGCTAAACTTGCAGGTTCTGTCCCCTGCTTCAGTACGTTTTTTTAAATGTCTAGGAGAAGATGTGTGGGCTCCATATTGGTTAATTATTTTAACCAAATCAAAGACATATAATAATTCAGTGGATCACAACTCTAGTTACAACATCAGAATCCCCAGGTTGCAATGTCTTATCAATATTATTACTAAGGGCTTTATCTTCTCTCCCTCAACTAGTACTTTTATTTAGTCTGCTGTGGAACCCAAATATCAAAATCTTTGAGATAATTTAAAAATCTAGTTTCAAAAGTATATAGAGTCAGAGAGAAATCACATGATGAACTTCCTTGAAAGCATTATTTGTGCTCAATAAATCAGTTTCCCAATCCTGTTATGTCTGTTGCCCTTCTATCATTGTTTATATGTTGCTGTTAAGAGTATTTTCAAGCCAGCCCCAGGCATGATGTGATTTTGACTGCAGTAGCTTGTCATGCATCTCTACCAGGTAAAGACTATGCTTGTGTTCATATGTATGTGAGTGCATGCACACACACAATGCTGCTATCACACTTAGCAAATCACTTAGTACTGGGTAATCATATCATCTAATAATTCAACTGCATGTGCGGATGTCCCGGGCAGGCTCAAATGTATCTTTTTACAATTGGACTGGTTAAATGATCGATTGTGAATCAGAATACAAAAAAGATTCATTCATTACAACAGGGTGAGAACCCTCTTAACACTTACTTAGTCTGTACCAATTCCTTGTTTGATTTTTTCCCTTCACTTGTGGAAGAAATCAAGTCATTTGTTTATAGAATTTTCCATCTTCTGAGTTTGCCTGATTGCTTCCATGTGGTTGTTTGACTTATTCCTCAGCAGTGAAATTTTCAAAGCTCCTCAAGTGATTCTAATAGGCAGCCATAGTTGAGAGTGACTGGTCCAATCCACATCCCACATGTTAAAGTTGGGGAAGGAGAGACTTGGGGAGATTGAGTGACCTCCTTTCTGTCACATCGCTAGGTGCTGATTGGATCCAGATCTCTTAATGCACAAGCCAGTGATTTCTTCACTGTGTTTTGTCCTTGAAAAAATGAATGCAGTTCTTTCATTCAGTCATTCGTCTACTCATTTCCTCTTTCAATCATGCATTCAACAAATATTTATTGTGTGCCAAACCTTGAAGTGAGCACTTGGGAAACAGCAGGGAAGGAGATGGATGTGGTTCTTGCTTGATGAATCACGATTTTCCAAAACAAATTTCTGGCACCATTTCTCACAAAAATTGTCCTGGATATGTAGACAAATTGAAACAAATTACTGCTCCATGCATGATTTTCAATGACTCCACAAAACCACAGGACAGGGTCTAGGTGGTTAGCATGGCACTCACAGTCTTTCCATGACTTGGTCCCCACCCTCGCATCCCTGGTCACCCTTGTCATATGCACTTCTCGCTGGGGTCATTCTAAACTGTACAGTTCTGAGGTTCCAGGAGTGTGCTTCTCTCCTGCTCTGGCATGCTCTTGCATGTGCTATCTTTTCTCCTTAGAATGGTTACTCAATCATGCTCTCTCTACGAGGCCATCCTTGATTCATTGTAGCACAGCAATTTCCTCCTTCTCCCTTTGCCACCCGCACCCTGAAGATTCGCACACTACATTAGGGTGCTATATGTGCTACACTGCAGAGTAGTTAATGTTTTTAAGTCTGTCTTGCCCCCAAGCCCATGGGGTGGTTCCCATGTGGTTCTCCAAGTCTCTTCTCCAGACCACAGATATCATGTGGGGACTTACTGAAAGTTCTGTAGCCAGACTACTAAAGTAGGGAGTCTTGAGGTAAGGCTAACCCTCCAGATGATTCTGAAGCGCAGTCCTTATTTGGTGCTATCCTTCAAAATGCTTAATGACCTCAGCCCAACCAACGCATGCTCCCTCTAGAGGCATTAGACAACTTTGTAGGCAAATTGCTCTTTGGGTTTTTATTTGTGCCGAACCAATTTCCAAATTTTTAACTTCCATGTGTATACTTTCCTAAACTTGATTTTTTTTTATTTAAGAGAAGAAGGACACGGAAAAGAAAAACAAAAAGCAAAAGAGACAAACAAACAACAACAACAAACCCAATACAATAGCAGTATAGGTTTACAAAACAAGATGATAGGAATTTGACAATGGTTGTCATATTGCATATTATTACCTTCATAAGGGTTACTTAGGTTAACACATAGACATGAGTATTAACTGTTCTATCATACGGTATTTACACATATGAGTTTGATTTATTTCACTTATGAATATGGTCTCAAGTAATATCCATTTACTTATAAAAGTCACAAAGCAATCTTTCTTTACAGCTGAGCAGTACTTCTCTGTACAAAAATACCACTCCTTTGTATAAAAATCCCTTCCCTCAATAACAGTTCTAGCATGATCTTGTCAGGCAGTATTCTGTTCTTTCTTCATGGCTGACACCTCCCAACACATAATAACTAATACAATTAGTAGTATACTCATTTTAGCTATCTTATATATATACACATATATACACATATATACAAATATATATACATATATATACATACATATACAAATATATATATATACAAATTTATGTCTTTTTCCTTTTCCCTTCCTTTTTTCCTCCTTTCTCCATCCCAGTTACTTTTTTCTTTGAGCAGTTTCTTATGATTACTCAGTATTTGTTGTAGATTTTGGATTGTATATACTTTTTCAGTTTCTTACACTAGAGAGACAATACAGTATTTACACATGTGAGTTTGATTTATTTCACTTATGAATATGGTCTCAAGTAGCAGCCATTTACTTATAAAAGTCACAAAGCAATCTTTCTTTATAGCTGAGTAGTACTCCTTTGTATAAAAATACCACATCTTTTTTATCCATTCCTTGACTGATGGGCACTTGGGTTGTTTCCAAGATTTGGCTATTACAAATTGTGTTGCTATAAACATGGATACATGTATATTAGACAACTTTGTTGGTATTATCTCAAGCTACTGCTCAAGTCCAAGACAAAGATCATCAAGATAATTCTTGAAATTCCCTACAGAAGGGCTCACCTATACCAGGGGACATTTCCTAGCCTCTTCCCCCACCCCCACCCCACTGTGTCTGACTTTGGTCACTTTTAGTCATAACTTCCCTCAAGGTTATAAAACTTCAATTCATCTTTTGGATGTGAGGAGCTGATTGTGACCAGTTCTTTGGACTTGAGATGTGTGACACTCAAGGTTCTCTACCTTTCAGAGTAAAGGAAGTTCTGAGAGATAATTACCCAAAACTCGGACATGGCTCTGTGTCCTGTGCTGTCCTTAAGGCCATAGTTTGGTGGTCTTACAGCTCAGTCAAAAAGGAATGAACTTTTCTCCTCTTGTTTTAAGACCAGTATATTTTATTTTTGAAACTATTCTTTTAAGGGATGTGTGTGTGTGGCATGTGTGTATTCATGGACTTTATCTGGATTCTGGAGATGACCCTGGCTGTTCTCTTTGTAACTTCTGCTTCACCAACTTGTACTTTCTGGTGCTTGCTTTTGAACTGGGCTCTGCTTATGTAAACATCTTGCTGCTCCCTTCCCTCAACAACAGTTCTAGCATGATCTTGTCAGGCAGTATTCTGTTCTTCCTTCATGGCTGACGCCTCCCAACACACACACACACACACACACACATACACACGTTCATATTTATTCCTGCTTTATTCTTAATTGATCTTTTCTGTGGAGCTGGCCATGGAAAATGGAACTCTCATATGTTCTTTATCCTTCTGATAAGTTTAAAATTATATTTTCTAAGGGAAAAAGACAGAAGTTGATCTGATAAAAAACAACAATATGATTTTGGACTTGAGACTACCTCCAGATTTTGTTTTTATGACCCTTAAATGTCTTTCTAGATTCACTAGGATATTTTGGACATAAACATAGTGATGTTTATATATAGGTATATTATATAGATCAGCTACATCATGGAGTATAATTCTGAAAGTGAAATATTAAAAGTTCTAATTTAATCAAGAGCTTTAGGAAATGATCAAATCAAATACTAGAACCTCTAGAGGTGCATATTAAATCTTTCTAAAAACTAATAACGCTGGCAAGCAGCGTGTACTCCAGGAAGAGAAAGATCAGCACCCCCTCCCCGAGAACCTGCCATGCTGGGTCAGGGAGGATCCAACCAGAAGACAGCTAGCTAGCCTTCCCGGTAAGTGGCTCAAGTGGCATAGACTCCAGGAAGAGAAAGATCAGTGCCTCCAGAGAACCCACCATGCTGGGTCAGGGAGGATCCAATCAGAAGACAACTAGTCAACCTTCCTGGTAAGCGGCACAACAGGTTCCAGGTTGAGAAAAGTCAGCACCTCCCGTGAGCCTACCAGCACGAGAATCAACACCCGCCCCGCCCGGTAAGCAACCTGCTGGTTCAGAGGACCAGCTAAGTTGATAGCAACTAAGGTACATAAAGCAACTAAATGCTTGTATTGTTTGATTGGTTTTGCTGGCCTGGGGCCAGCGGTCTGAGCATCTCTTGGGAGGATGACAGCATGCACTGTAGCAAATATGGGGGATTTCCTTCTATCTTGTCTTTGAGACCCAATATTCTTCTCACTGTTTAGCTTTATTCAATATTCTGTTTTGATTGGTTTTATTCTGTTTTGCTTTTGGTTTGATTTTGCTATACCTGATGGAATGGACAATTATTGTGAAGATAACAAGAGATACTATAGTAGCTATTGTTTTCCTAGTATCCTGCTTTGAAGTTCTGTACCAATTCTACTGCTTTGTTTTGATTGGATTTTACTATCTTTAAAATAAAATTTAAAACACCTAATAATGCTGATGAAACAAGAAAAGTACTAGCTTCTTGTATTTATTATAAGATAGAAGATAAAGAAACCCCTGAAACTTTTAGAAGTTATAGGTATATAAAAATGTATTCAAGTGGAAATATACTTAAGCAATCATCAAAATACATCTGAGAGAACAAAGCTCTGATTTCTAAAAGCATTTCATTAACTAAGATAGCTTATCATTTAGTAATTTCACTGGTTATAGTCAATGTATTCCTTTAAGGTCAATCTCACTCAGCGATGAGGACCTTGAGTCTTGTACTATTCAGTATGACATCTTAAGCTGTAAGGTGGAGAACTGTGCTCCTGGGGAGTTGCAGAAATCATGGACCTATGAGACATCTCAGAGGATGTCTAAAGGAATGGAAGAGACTTCTGTGAAGAGGAGGTGGAGGTGTTGGGGGGGCTCTGTTGGGTGTCTGATTTTCAAGGGCCATACTTTCCTTTGGACTGGGAGTCAGGACAACTGGCTCAGGCTTTGACTCTAGGTCTGAAGAGCTAGTCACTTAGTGCCCCTTGACCTTCTTTCCAAAATGAAAATAACACTAACATTGCTCTTATCTGAAATTTCAGGTAATGTAAAACATTGAAATTTGTGCCACCAGGTACCTTGTCCAGGCAATCTACCTTACCCAACATCTAGTGGCTTCTTAGTAAAGCACAGTCCTACAGAGGAATCTTTATTATCATTTTTAGTCACAAAAACTTATAAATCTTTTGCCCCTGTGGTTTCAAACATACCCGTGAATTTTCTTAAGCCCAAGTCCCGATTCCTAGAAAGCTGCTGTGAGTTGAAAGCAAGATGAATCCTAATAAAAAATCATGTTACACCATCACCCAACATTATTCATCTTTTATCACAAGTCCATGTGAAAATTAAAAATGAAAAAGTGACAAAGAGATTTCCAGTGATTCCAGCCCCACCCCAAAATCCTTTGCAATATTTATTTCAGGGGATCTAACAATTTGCCAGTCTTGGAGGTTTCTTGGTGAAACACTACCCATTCTCTTTTCTAGGACTTCTCCAGTAGAGCCATATTATCAGGAGATCTGGTTTGCCTTTTTCTACCTGATCTGAAAGTTAGGTCTCCAACGTCCAGACTGTCTTAAAATGCAACTTTTTGTAATATATCCTTGGTTTTAAAGTAACTTTCCTAAAAATACTGATTTCCAAGGGGAATATAAGGCACAGATACACCACTTTCATTAAATGGTTACACTGAACAAGAAACCAGGGGACAAACTGAAGTCATGGGTCACTGATAGGATGCAAAAAAACAGTGTCACCTCTGTGATGTTCCCACCAAAGACACATAGGCAGAGTTTAATCATGACAGGACAGCGGACACACCCAGACTGATGGCCTGGCCCATCATCTTCAAAGGCATCAAGATCAGGAAGCCAGGAAAGACTCAGAGAGAGTAAAGAGACACCATACTAAAGCAATGTGTGGTTCTGAGTGGACCCATTTTGCTATGAAAGACATCAAAATTCCTGGTGAAGCTTTAAGGAGTCTGAGAGTTAGTGGTAGTACAAACCACTGTCAATACCCTGAGTTGGATGGTTGTGGAGTGGTTGGTAGGCAAATGTCTTGGTCTATTCAGGAGTGGCAGGGGATTAGGTTAGTTGGTGCCCTATCAAATAGTCTAGAAAAAAAGTTATTTATACTGTACTTGTAATTTTTCTGTAAGTTTAGTATTTTTCATATGTATTTTACATAATCAGAAAACTAGAAAAGAGTTTTGTTCCTTGGACCCAACTAGTGTGGGAAAGATTCTTCCTTGCTAATACATCCTTATAGAAGTGGTTAAGGCTGCTCCAAGCTGATGCACTATCCTCAAGGGTTGAACTCAGCATTTAAATTGAGCAGGCAAATGTGAAAATGATCTGCCACTGTAGAAACTGCCATCTTGTTCCAAAAGAATCTCATACAGAGTTTGTTATTTCAAACCACAGCCTGGTTCAGAAATCACAAAATAGAGGCTCCCCTGATCTCACATATTGAGTTGTTAGAAACATTGCATTAAAAGATGCTTTTATTGGAGGGGCTGTGGGTGAGGGAAGAGACAGAGAAAGAGAGAGAGAGAGAGAGAGAGAGAGAGAGAGAGAGAGAGAGAGAAAGAGATCCATTCGTTTGAAATTGTCCTTCCTCTACCTTTGCCTAATAAGGCTGTCCACACTCTCTGACAGAATTAGCCACATAATGCAATCCACGTTCTCTATGCATGGAATGCCCAACAGCAAGGCAAACATCTATTTATACGTTTAGTGATAATGATGTTTATCTAGTATTTAATCATTTCTCTTGCATCTACGAAAACAGCTATGCTTTTGGTAATGAGTCTGGCTCAAATCCTTCCGACCAAACATGGACAACTCAGCATTCACCAGTCATGTTCTCCAAAGTCACAGCATGCTTTCTAAATTTGTCTATTTTTGCCATTTTCAACTGAAGATAACAAATAGTTAACAAGTAAGGTACAGTGTGGAGGTGTAGTGGTAGCAGCACAATGAGTTTAATTTGGCCAGGGCCCTGGCACTAAGTCTCTTTTCGTTGTAGAGTGGAATTTTATTTTGTTTGAGGTGCATTCCCTCTTTGGTTTGTCCCAAACTAAATTGAGAATGGAATGCGCTCTTGTATAAACAGAGTCCCGGTTGACAATAAAGCCAGAGCTAGGCCTGATAGTAATACATGGGAATGCTATAGGCACAGATACTTCTGGAGAAGAATAAAACTGGAGTCATGGTTGATATATGTGAAGCCAGGGCTTGTTTAATGGCACAGACTCATCCCTTTCCTTGCCTGCATCCTTCCTTCCCATTGTACTTGGATCCCCTCTGTCGGAATGGAATAGGTGTGTGCTGGTGCCTGCATTCTCCCAGTGGAGGCAAAGCTTTGGTGACAGAGTTTGAGAAACACTTGAGGAATAACTCTCAGAGAGACCTTAGGGGAAAAAAAGGGTTAGAAGTGGTTTAGAACTGGTCGTGTGGCATACTCCTGTAATGCTGGCTACTCAGGGGACTGAAGCAGGAGGATTGCAAGTTTGAGGTCAGCTTGGGCTCTGTCACACAATTATTAAAAAATAAAGAGGGACTGAAATTCTAGCTCAATGACAGATCATCCCTAGTTTCAATTTCCAATACTGCAAATAAAATGGAACAAAACAAGGGATTGGGACAATAAGAAACAAAAAGCAAAGAGATTGATGTCTAGGAAAGGAATGGATAAGAGAGTGGTGGCTAATGTTTTCCATAGGGTCCTAAAAGCCTTTGAGGGAGACCCTACTGATACAAAAATTCTGAGCAAAGAACAAGTTTGAACTTTCCCTCTTAAAAAAGACAGACGTCGTAGGACCACTTTAATCGCAGAGAAAAGTCTTTCTAGTTCTAAATAAAAAAAACAGCCTTTATTCACTAGGCTGAGTGGGAGGTCTCCCAGGAGAAAATCATGAAATGCTAACCAAGACAAAATAGTTGTGTGATCTAGCCAGCATGGGGTGGGACAAAGAAAACCAACTTGGGCATCAAGACCCCAGAGTGTCAGTTGCAGTTCCAGTGGTGTGACCACAGAAAAGTAAGTTGAAAGACTGCAACTCATTTTGCTCATCTGTAAAATGAGGAAATTGCATCCGAAAATGTTTATGGTTCTTCTTGGTTCTACACTTCCTAAATCTGGCCACTGTGAAGATCAAATGTACCAAGAAAAAGATGCATTTCCTCCCAGAACTCTGTTCAAGGACCATGGTCCACTGCTGAGAAGCAGAGGAAAATGGAATTGTTTCAACCATCTCATAAGCCGGTCAAGGCTCAACCCCCAATCCTGGCTTTCACTGTTATCTCAAAAACCCAGGTGGAGAAGACAGATTCTTCTTCCATGGTGTGAGTTCTAACTCTACTCCCTTGTGCTTTGTGGTGTCATCTGGAAGTGACATTACTAAAACTATGAGGTTGATGACATAGGTAACACTTAATGAACATTTATTGTGTGCTGAACCATTTTCTAAACACTTTACATGTATTACCTCATATATCCTCTACCTATGTCTTATTTTTGCAGGTGAGGAATCAATGCACAAAAGCTTGTAAAACCTGGATTACATCACACTATATCTAGTAAGCCACAAGGCTGCATTTTGAACCCTAACAGAAAATTAATGTCAATATTATGTCTTCTCCATCTCTTATCTATTACTTTGCATGCACATGTCTCCTTTTATTGTGTTATATTATTGTGGCAATTAGGTTGAAATGTCAACTTGATTGGCATTGGGATTCACCTCTGAGATGGGTGGAAAACATTTCTGGATACGTCTGAGTGGGTCATGGAAGTGTGATCTTGGGGGTCTATGTCTAGTCCCTTGCCCTTTTTTTCCCAGCATTGTTCCCTGTACTGTGCTTTTTGTCCACTAACAACTGAGCATCTTTGCTTTACTCGGTTCTAGAATGTCCCACAAAATCTTGAGTTCAGAGATGGGGCTTTTTGGAAGGTGGTTGGATTATGGGGGCATTATACTCATCAGTGGATTGTTCTATCAGTGAGCTCATGGCTGAATGTGCTGTTAGGCAGTGGGGTATTGCTGGAGATGGGTCACCAGGGACATGACGAAGAAGAGTGTACTCTTGTCTCTGGCTCCTCTTTTTCTGTCCCCCACCTGCACCCTCATCCCATCTGCTGCCAATAGATTGAACAGCTTTCCTCTGCCATGTCCTTCCACCTTGCCATTTCTGCCTTAGAATTAGCCTACCATGGACCGAACCCACTGGAAACCCTAGCCAAATAAATCTCTGCTCCTTTATGTCATAGGCTGGGTATTTTGTCCCAGTGATGGGAAAACTGGATAACACAGAAAATTGGTACCAGAGGAGTGTGGTCATTGTTGTGATTGTACCAGGCTGTGTGGTTCAGAAACCTTTGGAACTTGTTTGCAGGAGTTTGGAAAAATATGAAGAAGCAAGCTAAAGAAGCCCTAAATGCTATAAGCAGAGTTTGATGGGTGATTCTGGTCATAGCTCAGGAGATCAGAATGCTGATAGGAATGCAGATAGTAAAGGACAGGCTCAACAGATTTCAGATAGGAATGAATACTCTATTGGAAACTAGAGTAGAGGCTATGAGTGTTACATTTTAACAGAGAATTTATCTTCATTTTCCCCATGTCCTAGGACTTCATATGAAGTTGAATTTAAATTGATTAATCTGTCAGCAAATTTCAAAGCAGTTCAATGTTTAGGCTGCAGTGTGAATACTACTGGCTGGTTACATAGAACCACAGTGAAAGCCAGGGGAAAAGCAGTGAAAATTAGGAGTTTCACTAGAATGAAAGCACCTGCGAAACTGACAATAAGGAGAGTATGGTTGCTGAAAAGATCAGCATTAAAATCAAGCCAAGTGCTTTGCATCAGAACAACAAGAAAAATAGCTCAAAGTCATATTAGGAATTGTCCAGATCCCACACTTCCTTACCAGTCTCAAGGGTATAAAGGAGTAAAATTCTTCGAAAGAATTTGCTTTGAGAAGAGAGTGGCAGAGTATCTTGCTCACTCATGACCACCTAGGGAAGTATTTCCCTGAGCTCAACAATTTAAGCACTCAAAAGTTACCACAGCCAGGTCCAAGAAGGCTAGGTTACTCCTGAAGCTGGCAGCAGACCTTGGTGTCATCTATATGGTGCTGGTTTTCCAGACATACAAAATGCAAGGATTAAGGGGTCACAGATTTCAGAAGAAAGCCTGCAAGGCTAGACGGTGTGATCCTAAGGGGGCAGTACAAGAAGCTGTAAGCATGAAACTGAAGGTTTAGTGGAAACTGCAGGAAGTTGGAGATGCCAGAAATGTGAATAATTTGCTGAGGAAAATTGCAAGAGGTGAGTAGTGCCAGCCTAAGAGAGAATCCATGTAGGCTGCAAATGACAAGGCCATAGAAGTGGGGCTACTAAAGCCTTTTAGAGTTCACATCTCATCATGCCCTGCAATGGGTGCTGGACATGAGCAACAAGACACAATGTTTGCCCTGCTGGTCTTCAGTTTTGCCATAGCCCAATTCCTTTTTGTTCTCTTATTCCTCCTTTTTTGTAATGAGAATGTTTGCCCTGTTCCATTGTATGTTGGTAGTATTTAACTTTCTTTTTAATTTTTTAGGGAATCACAGCTAAGAGTTTGCCATGAGCCTCAGGGAAGACTGTGAACCTGGATTTTTCAGCAATGCAAGGACCATTAAGACTTTGGTAATTCTTAAAGATAAACTAAGTGGATTTTGCATTTTGAAATGGACATGAGCCTTTGGGGAGCCATGGGAAGAATGTTACGGTTTAGATCTAGAATGTCCTCCTAAAGCCTCTTCCTCAGAGGTGGGGCTGTGGAAGCTCATTGGATCATGGCAGTGTTTACTCATCATGGATTGATCCACTAATGAGTTCATAGCTAAATGTGCAATGGAGGAAGAGGTGGGGCCTCATCAGAAATGGTGTCACTGTGGGCTTGCCTTCAGAGATTATATGTCCCTGTGTGGCTTCTCCTTGTGCTCTGTTTCCTGGTTGCCATAGGATGAAGAGTTTTCCTTCATAATATCCTGCTGATATGCCATTAACACTTTGGAGTCAGTGGACTACGGACTGAAACCTCTGAAATTGTGAGCCAAAATAAAACTCATCTCCTTTAAACTGTGAATGTTGGGTATTTTGTCCCAGTGATGGGAAAGCAAATACCCTTTATCATGCCTTCCACCATGATACTTCTGCTTTAGGGCCAGCAGACCGTGGACTAAATCTCCTTAAAACATGAGCCAAGTTAAATTTCTCCTCCTTTAAATTGTGGGTGTTGGACATAATGCCCAACCACGGGAAAGATAACTGCTTCACCCATATAAACTGCTCCTCGCTAAAAGAGAAAAACAAACCCTTGGACAGGGAGCATTCAGCTACTTGATCTCTTTCTGGCTAACCCCACCTGGTATCACCTTGCTCCACTGTCTGCCTGCATGTGAGGCTGTAGACATAAGGAGTCATGTGCCTTCTCTAAATAGTCTATGATCTGCACCATCCTGTTTCTTTGACCGTGTAACTAGCTTACTTCAATGTATCTACATCTGGCAAACTCATGCTTAAACTTCATGTCTTACATAAGGTGAATTCTATCATGTACACTTTCTAACTCTTTCAGGTAGGGAGAAGGACTTTCTCCCATGTTCCTTCACATTTTTTTCTGTACTTGAATGTCTATTCTGCACCTGAGCTCACTGTAGCAGAGCTACCTGCTTGTCCTGCCTGTTTGCCCTATTGGACAAAGTTTTGCTACAACTTAAGTATTTTTGTATTCCCAGTGGCTAGAACATAGTGAGCTTTCAATAAATATTTGCTGGATTGAATGATAATACCAGCTAACTTTGAATTTTCTTATCTTCCCAAAGCAAATTTTAAAGCATTAGTCCTTGGAAGGCCAGAATGGCTTCTCCTCTATAGCACTCGCCCTAGCACAGGGAGCATGGCTTGTGATAAGTAAATATTTGTTAGGTGCTTAAATAAATGAACAAGTATTTTCTGGGAAAGCTTTAACATGAAATAAATAAAAAGGAAATCTTGATCCAACAATCAGGAGAAATATCCAAATTTGTGAGTAATACGGCTATAGTTTATATGTGGAATGCTCCCCTGAAGGCTCCTCTGTTAAAGGTTTTGCCCCCGCCCATAGTGCTATTGGGAGGTGACGGAACCCTTAAGAGGCAAGGTCTAGTGGGAGGTTTTAAGACCCTGGAGGAGTGTCCTGGAAATGGATTATGAGGCATGGTGTCTACATCTTACTCTCTCATTTTCTGGCTGCCATTAAGTGAGGTCCCTGTGCTCCTGCCATGGTGAGTGTGCACCCAGCAACAATGGGGCCAATGGACCTGAACTAAAACCTGCAAAACTGTGAGCCAAAATGAACTCTTTATCTTTTAAAATTTGTTATCACTGGTATTTGTTATAGCAATAGAAATCCAACACAAGTATTCAGAGATTACCAATGGTGGATGTTGAGAAATGAAGGAAATGTTTCAGAAATGAAGAACAACTAAAAATTCAATCAGGAAACATAGCTTTTCAGACTAGAAGAAAAGCACTGTCCATATAGTATTGACTGGTACATTGTCTGAAAGGAAATCTATCTCTACTGTTTTCTTCTTCAGGTTGTATTGTTTACATTAAAACAAAACACTTGAATGCAGCTGTGCCACTGACTAATCTTTGCATTACAAGATGAAAGTAAAGTAATCCTAACAATCGCTAAAAATAATTTTATTTTCTTGCTATTGCTTTTTTTTTTTTTATCCAATTGCTTGCAACCAGGACTGGAGCTCTACAGAATAGAAAGTAAGAAGATTTTTGACTATGTAAAGAAGTGTTCACAATCTAAGAAGATTTTTGAGTATGAAAAGGAAATGTTCAGAATCTATAGATATAAATCTTGGAAAGTTAGGCTAAATCACATGGGAAATGCTTAATATTTCAATGACAAATTTATTTTTTATCTTTTTAAGAAATAATTAAAATAGCATTTCAGTAATTCTTGTTACCTACTTAGTGCCATTTAAAATGAGACTGAGATCAAAATTTTCTTATATGGGCCACAACTTTATCCTTCCTTGGAAGCATCCCCCTTGATAATGGTCTCAGAACTTGGGTGGGAGTTTTTTTTTTCTGGTACAGGTGGAAAGTTACTCTAAGGTCTCTTTTTAACATCCCACTTACTTTAGAAGATACAGTCCTTGAAGGGATAGATGAGGAAATCCATGTGCATATGAAACAGTTTTTATTAATTGTTCTGTATGTCTTTCTGGAAAGAGAAAAATTTTTGAGAATGAATACCAATGAACATTACAGGCTGATAGAGTCTATCTAGAAAATCGTCTACAAACAACAGAAGTTTAGTACTGACAGAGGTTGATGGTCTAGCTATACTTTTTCAGACAAGGAAATTGGGTCTCTTGAGAGCCTTCCAGAGGGCATCCCAGATGCTGGACAAGTAGGGCCCCAACTAGGTTTCCCAAAGCTCAGTCCTTGGGCTTGTTCACAATCCCATGGCACAGAACAAAATTATTCGTGCTACACATGACTCTGAAGGAAATTTAAGAAAATCCCAAGGAGCATTCATTCTTTGACAAGACACACCTTGTAGAAGAAAAACTACTTTCAAGCATTTGCACTGTTCAATGGGGAAAAAGCAGATGGCACAGAAGTGAGGCCAGCAGAGGAGAGAGAGATAGGTAGATAGAGACAGACATGGCTGGGGTGGTGGGGATGAGACTGAGACTATCTCATGCATAAAATGTGGCTGCGCATCTCTTCTTCTTTTCAGAACCCACGATCCAGGGTAGACAGCCCCAAGGAGGGAGGAGACGGTAGTGTTGGGAGTAAAATCAGCTGCAGGAGGAGTCAGTCACCAAAGTATTTTCTGGGACAATGCTGGGAAGTCTGGAGAATTCTCATGGGTGCAGGTAGTAGAATACTACCCCATAGGCTAAAATTCATTTCTTTGATTACAACTCTCTCTCTTAGTGAAAGGTTTACTGCTTCTTTTATCCAGCTACAAAATATTAAAAACTTTCCTTACTTAGATAATTTAATTTACCCTTGACTCTTCTATCACAGTTTTCATAATCTGAAGCATTTGTTTTTCCTGCAAACCCGTGGGAGTCTTTGCTATTTCCGTGCCAAGCAGTGATTCTTGGTGTTGACTACAAGAGATTTCTGTACATTTCTGGTGAAGGGAAAGCAGAGAACTTGTTAAGCTGGTTGGATGTCTGAATGGGGCAGGAGAGAATTTCCTTGTATGTGCATTATGAATGGTGACACGATCACACATAGCACCTTGCTACAGGTGCACAAAACCAGAGGTGCATGACTACCCATGGCCATCTTTTTGGCTTCATGCTTTGATACGTTATAGAGACAAAGGCAAAATCCCCTTGAAAAACACATTTGCCCTATAACTTCTGTACTTGTCCCTTTACAACATCACAGGCACAATTATAGGGAAATACTCAAAGTGTTAACTGGTGGATCAAGGATACAAAGTGTTAAGTAGTGGGAAAGGCAAGAAGACCAGAAAATCTAGCTCATGGAAAAGGGGTAATAGGCAGGTGGGGACCAGGTCACTTAGAACTCTGTTTGCTGTGAAAAGTGTTTGAGTTGATCTTCAAACAGCAGAGGCCATTGGAGGATTTAAACAGATGAGTGATCTGATCTGATTTGTGTTTCCCAGTAGGTCCCTCTGCTGTAGTAAAAAGACTGTACACCAGAGTGGAAGCAGACACGTTGGGAGATGTTGTAATACTTAGGTGAAGGTGCTGGTGGCTACTGTGGCCAGACTTCAGGAGGCGATGAGAAGTAGATTGCCGTGGGGTACACTGTGTAGGCACAGTTCATAGGATTTGCTGATGTGGGAAAGTGAAACGAAAAAAAAAAAAAGGGTGACTCCTGAGTTTTCATCTTCGACAACTGAACGTATATTGTTACCATTTAAGGACCAAGTTTAGGACAAAAACAGGAAGAAAAAGATCAAGAGATCTGTTTGGGTTTTAAGATGCCTGTTCAACATCCAAGTAGGAATATCATACATGAATCTGAAAAGGTTATAGCTATAGATAATAAATGGAAAGATAAAGATTTAGAACTACAAGCTGGGTATGGTGGCGCACCCTTTTAATCCCAGCACTTGGGGGGCTGAGGCAGGAGGATCGTTGTGAGTTCGAGACCAGTGTGGGCTACAAAGTGAGTTCAAGGCCAGCCTGAACTGCATAGTGAGACTCTGTCTCAAAAAAATAGGGCTGGAGATTTAGCTCAGTGGTGTAAGCGCCTGCCTGGCAGGCATGAGGTTGTGAATTCGATCCCTGGTA
>RJWM01004451.1:0-85347 GCA_004363535.1 Dasyprocta punctata | reverse complement strand
CTGCTTAGACTATGATCCATGAGGTCCTCTTCATGGCCCAATATGAACTGTGCAACTCTTGCTATTATTTCCACATTCCAGGAAGTAGGAAGAGTGGAAGGGAGAAATGCTGCCCTATCAGCTGAGTTGGTTTGAGGAGCCTTTCTTTAATCTCATCATCCAGACTTCATTTCATGGCTGCAAGTGGATATGAGGAATGTCACCCTTCATTACACTTGTCGCTAGGTTCCTAGGCAGTGGGCAGATATCTCTGCTGTGCAGAGTCATCGGTGTATAAATGCTATTTACAGCCACAGCCTCCTATAATGGCCTGGTCGCAGGGAGAGGCCAATCACAAGTGGTTGGTATGCACCAGCAGCTGTGAAGTGCCTCTGGAACACAGACGCGTGGAGCCCAAGAGCTTGGCTTGGTTTCCAGCAGCGATTTTCTGTCTTATTCCTGGACTTTGCATTTTTTTTAGCTCTGGTTTTTCCTGTTCCTTTTGACCCACTTTGCACTCACACAATCTTCCTTTATTTCATACACTCTTTTAAGAAGCCTTCCGAGAACAAGACTGTGTACATGTAAGTAAACAAACCTTTGGCCCGTCTTCCTCTGGCAGAACTGGAAAGGAAGACCAAAAACATAGAGGGAGAAGATGTAGAGGAAGGAAAGGGAAAGGGACTAAGCATGCAGTAAAATGACTGTTTGGGGGAACTTCTTGAGGGGCAGGAAGGGGACTCACTTGTGTGATGTTATGATGTGATATGATGCGATGTGTGACACGGACACGGGAAGCCTGATTCAGACTCAGAGTCTCTCTCCAGGCAGCTGCTTCCTGGAATCTGCCCAGACAGACTGCCGGACAATCGTACCCGACTAGGTGTAATGATAAGGTGGGCACTGGCAGCTGCTGTTGGCAAAGGAAACATCTTTCTTCCTGATTACCTGGAACCAGTGATTGGTGCTGTGAGGAAGGATCGCTTAATAACGGAAACAGATATGAGTCCCCTGTGTACTTATATAAAGAAACTTGTGGCTCCAGCCTGGGTGATGGTCTGTGCTCCCTCTCCTCTGTGCTGTGCTGATGGCTGAAGCAAGGTTCAGAGGCTCTGGCTGGTGCTAAGGATAACCCCGTGGGTACCTGAAAGGTGAGGAAGGACCTGAATTCAAAGGGACCTGCGGGAACCAGGAAGTTTTGCTTGCTACGCACCATGACATTTAATGTTTGCCTTCCTTAAACGTCCTCATTGCCATCATCAGGAAGTTTTGCCAGGGAAGCCTGTGACTCGAGGGCATCATGAGTTGGCCTAGCTGTGTGGGGGCACCTGGGGTGAAGGCAAGGCTTTAGCTGCACCCCTGGGCTGCCAGTGGGACCTGGGAGCAGAGAGACTGCAGCAATCAGAGCAGAGTCATTCCTTTCTGGCCCCTCACTATTTTCTCCAAAGCAAAGGCAGATGGGCCTCTTTCAAGGCCTTTGAATGCACAGGGCATCCCCCTTGGTGTAATGGTAGATGGGCAAGTGCAGCCCCTGTTGGGCTCAGTTCTTGAGGAGTGGAGAGTGTGCTGGGCATCAGCATCTACCCTCCTCTCAGCTGGGTGTTCTTATTAGAAAACCCACCCCCAACAGCGGGTGCCTGGGCTTCTGTCAATTTGCAGTCACACTTGCACGGGTTTGGACACAGTAGTGCAGTGTGGAGCATTTAGAAAGCATGCACTTGAGATCATGGAGGTGGGAGAAGGTGATGGGGAGTCATGCTGCAGTGAAGACCAGGGACAGCCTTGGCTACTCTCCTAAGACAAGGGGTCCTCTGGAGGTGGACCAAGGTGGTCAGGACAGGAATGGGGTGCCATGGATGGTAGAGTGCATACTTAGCATGTGTGATGCCCTTGTTTCCATCTCTAGCTCTGAAAATGAAACCAAAAACAAAGTGGATGATTAGGCTGTGTCCCCCCTCATAGGCCGATCACAGGATGTGGGCTTCTGGGAAAGGGTGTGGTTGGGCCCTGGGAGGAGCTACTTAGCTGATGCTTGGCCAGCAGCACCTAGCTTGATGATCTGTGGATACTGAGAGTCTCATCGAGGGGGTCCAGAAGGGATACTACAGCAACCACCACCCCACTGCATGCTTGGCCTTTAGTTACCTACTGTTTCTCAAGATTGTCCTTAATAAGGGAATATAGCCAGAGGTCCACAGTGCACTAATATTTGAAGGACAAAAGTATAGCTTCACTCTGCTCTCAGTCAAGTGCCATAGCCCTTGAACTCCTTAGAGGGCCTTTGTCTGACCATGGTCTACAGAAAGCGGCTTTACCCTAGCACCTCTCAGTTTGGATCCCAGAGTGAGGTTATGGGTGATGAAATGTGTGGGGACTCTCAGAAAGTTCCAGAAGAAGAAGTGCTGTGCTAGGTGACTGACCCTCACAAGTGTGTCCTCTGCAAAGCACCTTCTCTCATGGCAAGTTATGGAGACATCTAACTTTTCATTGGCACTCTCTGTTGCCCTCCTCTCCTCTGGACCCTTCATACTGAGAAGTACCCACCCCATTCCACCAGTGCCATATTCAGCCTCCAGGAAAGAGGCTCAGTGAGAAATGGTTATGGTTGAGTTCTAAATTATTCTCCAAATTCTCCTGTTCAGAGGAGCAGCCTACTTGGAGGGGAGGGTCACTGAAGAGTGACTTCAAATGTTGTATTATTATCCCTGGCTCTTCCCTTTCTCTCTGCTTCCTGACTGCCATGTAAATGTAAGCAGCTTTCTTGCACTTTGCCCTTCTGCCATGATGTTTCTGCCTTGCAATCAGCTGACCATGGACTGAATCCTCTGAAAACCATGAACCAGAATAAACCTCTCTTCTTTAAAGTTGTAGGTGTCGTGTGTTTTGTTCCAGCAACAGGAAAGTTGACAAATGTAGAAATACAAGAAGGAAGAGGGTCATGGGGCTTGAAGAGAGGTGTGATACCCTCTTATTGTAGGTGTGAGTCCCTGAAAACAGGAATGGTAATGAAGTAGGGTATATTATGTTTGCATGAGCCCTACCACATATGAGCTCTGCAGCCTTAGAAAGTCACTTACCTGTTCCATGCCTCAGCTTTCCCACCTATGAAATAAGGACTAATAGTACCTAACTTATGGGCTCCCGTCAGGATGAACACATGTGAATCCCTAAGAAAAGTGCCCTGCTTGCAGTACACTCATGGATGTAGCTCCACAAAGACTAGCAGGAAGGAAGGATCCTACAAGTTCGAGCATGAAATAGAGGCTAGTCCCTCCCGCACTGACCTACCCATGCATTCAACCTCCAATAGAACCACTAAGAACTTTCCAGATGCATTGATGTGAGTGTTCATCCAGTTAGAAGTGATCCATAGGGAAATTTCTCCTCTCAGAATCAGAGCACTGGGCAAAGAGTTTTGATTTTGAGAAAACAGTATTGTTGTTATAGATGGTTCACAGGAGCAATGATACCTACCTTGGATCAAGGAGTTCCAACTGCAAATCTTGCAGATTTATCCTCAAAATTACTGTCTTACATAATTGCTTTCTGAAACCATTTATTTTTAAATAATATATAATACATCAATTTAAATGGAAACAGCATCCCTGCAAATATGATAAATGTGACTCTCACTGTAAAAAGACAATATGAGTTTATACTTAAAAGCTGTTCAACAGAATCCTACTGCCTGGGTTCTGGTCCTGGCTATGCCTCAGACCAATTCTGTGATCCTGGGCAAGCTAACCTCTTTTTGTTTCAGATGTGAGGTGGAGACAAAAATAATACAGTTTGTACTGAGTGAGATTTAAGTGGGGAAATGTACAGTGAATAAAGTTCCAGTCAACCTCACTAATAAATAATATTATGGAAGTAATACATAGAACGCAAAATAGAACAAATGTAAGAAACAGAAAACACACAGTGCTCACCCCATTTGTACCTTATATTTACAAGTATCAGGTTCTGTGGCAGTAACAAAACCTTCTGTATCTCAGTGGTTTACAAGAGGAAACAGAGAGGACTGATAGATTGATTTTTACCCCATCCATCATATGTAGCACATGTGGATGGCTGGGCAGGGTTAATCTCTTGAGCTGCATTGCCAGAGAAGGAAGTGGAGGCAGAGAGACACATCAGACCTGTTCATACTTCTCCAGTCTGTGGCCATGTGGAACTTTAGGGGACTGGTGAAGTGGAATTTTGGGGCTGTGGTAATTAGTAGCACAAACTCTGAAACACATCTCTGCCTCCCCTTAACTGCACAGGTCCTTAATTCTTCCCTTTTGGCTGTTTATTTTCAGATTAAGACCTTGGTGTGCTAGCTAACTGCAGTGGTGCCCCAAAGTTCTTTGATTTCTTTTAGTGGAGGATGAGGTTTTCAAATGATGCTGATGATAATGACGATGATGATGGTGTGATGGCCCACTCATGGGTTTTCAGGTATTCAATGTCTATCAGTTGCAGTCCTCTGATCCTTCCTTTGCTGAGATGGCTCTGTCTTTGATCAATGGGAGTCCACTCATTCTGGCACAACAGCTTTTTTTACATGATCCTTCATCTTTGGTGGCTTCTTTGCTTTGGTACCAATAAGATGCCTCAGCTCTTCTTTGTGTTTCCTGTTCTAGACTTAAAAATCACCATTTCTCTAAATATTCCTGCTTTTCTTTACAGAGCCTATTGATTTTATTAGAAAGCCCAGAAAACATGTCTCTTTATGTCCATCAGTTTCGGCAATAATGATAATATCTATTTCTATCTTCCACCCCAAAAGCCTCCCACACAGTGGCTCTATGTATTCCAAGGGTCTGCAATGGATGATGTTTTGTGGACCCCTTATAAAGACTCTTGCATACTGAATGTGTAAATAATTCTATTCTTGGTATTTTCCTGACACAGCTGTGTGTCTGAGAACTGATAGACCCAGAAAGATATAAACCAAAGCATGTGCTAATCAAAGAGAGTGGTGAGAAAAAAAATTAACAGGGTGCTGGAGATGATCATGCAGGGAGATTCATGTGGAAGAATCAAAGTTGGAAGGCAGAAATTCTGGCCTGAACACGTCAGCTCTGAAAAGCTTCTCTGGGAGTGTCACTCTTGCAGAAGGAAAAGAATGCAGCTTCCAGAAGGATTCCTAGGGATTAGAGAAGAGGGGAGAGAACCCCTGACTGTGATCAGCTGAGGACACCCATGTCATCAGTGAAGGGACAGACACACAGATGGATCTCTTCACATCTGTGACTCAGAGAGGTCTATTGCATTTTGGGAAGACACACAAACTGGTCTGATGAATAAACAAGGAAATGTTTCTGCCAAGTTCTTTTTGATTTGGGGGAATTTGCTAACATTAAAAATGTCAATCAACTAATTGCTAATTCTGTTCTTAAATCACTGGAGACTTCGAATCCAGGGAACTTCAGCCCTTCCACAATGTGGCATTGACTTTCCAGATGGGAATAGGAGACAGAGATTTGATTTCACCATTCAGGCCCTTGTTTGGCATAGTAGATGACCTTTTAGAGAGATGCAATATTAATCTCTTCTCTCCAGTTTTGCATTGGAATGAAAGAATCCTCCCCTAGGTGCTGGGTACCGGTATAGACTAAGAATTGAGAATCCAGCTATATTTATGCTCTGGGCTATGGTCCATGTACTGAGCAAGGCAGTTTTGTCAGCAGATCTCTCCTTTGTAAACCATGTGGTCTACAGCACAGTGCATTTGAGTCCCTGCCATCAAAATAATTTTTATCTGGATAGTCACTGCTCAGTATTCTGCAAGTCATTGCCCTTGCTCAAGACCATACAAGGTTTGGGTTTGTATCTACTTCTTTCCAAGGTTCAGCTGACTTGGTCCTGCAGGAGTTCACACAAAATTCAAAGGGCCCAGGGTTCTGGTGTTACTAGCAGAAGAAACGGGGAGGCGGGGAGAATAAGCCCCAGGGCTGACACATGGGAGAGACTGATGGGCGCTCACTGTGAAAGTTTGTCCAGGTGGGCTGCGTGGTGTACTTTGTTCCAAACGCCTGCGTTCAGGCAAAGCCCTGATATATCAAACAGACAGGAAGTTGGCAGAGAGCTCCCCTGAATGACTGACCTGTTGATGTCATTTTATGCCTGCCATGACCATCTATCTTCTAAGGGCAGAAAAACAAGTCTGAGATGCCTTTGAGATAAGCACATCCAAGGTTGTTGACTTGTGATTAGTGTGTCAGCGATTGTCAGGCTTCGGGGGACTGACACGCAAGAACAAAGCTTGCCTGGCTGGGAGTGGGTGTGAAGTTGGGATATTTTTGTTTCTACCAATTATATCTATCTTTTTTTCTTCCCTTTTTGATCCTTCCTCCCACCAAACTTGTTGATCCTGAGCAGTGTTAAATAGATTCTTGTTGGTGAATATCAGAGCTGAGGCAACTACAGAAATGGCAGAGGTGCCAACTTAGGTCTTGGCTTGGGGGTCTCTTTAGCAAGGGTGTCCCATCTTTTTCTTTGTCCCTCTAGCAATAGCATACCAAGCAAGTGCTCTACCACTGGGCTGCATTCTCAACCTGATGCAATGCTTTTGAAGACTACTGATAAAGGTTGGGGATTGAGCTCATTGTAGAGTATTTGTCCAGTATGCATAAGTATCCATCCTTAGCATTGCAAAAAATAAAAGTAAAAAAATAGCAAAATACATTCCCAGGAAAAGGATTGCATTGTAAAATGATTCACCAAGGAAAAGGCCCCCATTCCTGACCTGAGAGGAAGGAGTAACAAGCAGAGTAAGAAAATAACTGCATGACAATGTCAGCACTGGGCGAATGGCCTTCCTGGTCTACATGCGAGAGGTGAGCTCCAGCTGCACCAACCCTCACACTTGGTTTACACTGTAAACACCCAAATGACCATTGAACTCTGTTCCCATTCAGGGTCCAGGGAAGTGTGCAAGGGAGCAGAGACAGAGACCTGTTTTAGATAGTCCAGGGGTTTTAGGTCAGCAAGTGTCAGCTCTGAACACTCACTTTGTCCTGACTCCGCTGAGTTGGTGCTCAGCCCTCATGTGGACTGGAGGTGGGATTAAGAACTTGCAACCATCAACCAATTTAGCTATCTGTGTCCCACAACCACAGGCTGGGGGCACCTGGCCTATGCACTGGAGGAAGTGGGGAGTGGGCAGAGCAGCCCTAGAGTGGGCTCTGGTAGACACCTAAGTGCAGCCTCATCTCCTCTGCTGTTTGCTCTTTGTCAGTGCTGCTGCATTTGGACTGTGTGTCCCCCAACCTGGCTTATGTGTTTATTTTCCAGCCTCCTGCCCCTCTCCTTCTTGTTCTTGCTGTTTTGTCCTCTCTTCTGTCTACCCGTGATCTTCTCAAGCTGTACCACTCAGTCCACTCACTGCTGCAGATGCTGCAGGGACCGGGTGGAGATGGCACAGATATCTGGAATCCCAACACGTACATGGTGGGGATATGTCCAGACAGACTGCTAGGTGATAAGCAGAGTAGATGGGTCACTAAGGAAGTTAACTGGGGATACAATGAAATGAGAAATGAAATTATGGTCTTGACCAGTTGGTCAAGGTAGGATATTTTGAGAAATTACCATACACGTAAGGCTTAAATGTTGAAAAGGAGGTGGCTGTGTGAAGATGTGGGGGAAGGTGTGGCCAATGTAGAGCTGAGAGACAGAGGGAGCTTAGTGACTCTGAGACAGGAAAGAAGTCAGTGTGACTGGAATTCAGAGCATTTAGGGCAGTAGAAAATTAAATTGGAAAAGTTGCAATCTGTAGAAAGCTATTGCTTTTGATCTGATTGAGTTGGGAAACTTACAAGGTTTGGAGCTAGTGAGTGAGGAAATGCATGGATCTTAGAAAGCATCTGTTAAAACACGAGCACAAGGCTGGCCTGAACTACATAGTGTGACCCTGTCTCAAAAATCCTGGGCTGGGAGTTTGGCTCAGGGCTTAAGTGCTGGTCTGGCAGGCATGAGGTTGTGAGTTTGATTCCCATTGCCACACACACACACACACACACACACACAAAAAGAAAGAAAAGAAAAGAAAACAATTGTGGTGCAGAGGAAGAGGAGGATGGGGGAGGGGTGGAGGTCAGGAGAAGAACTGGGGGCTTTGTGGATAAGAGGGCATGGATCATCATGTGGCAGAAGGGGTTAAAAGGGCTGGATTCAAAATGTATCAGGAATTACACTGCATAAAACAAGAGATGAAGCAGTGAGAGGTTCTCCCACCTTCACTTTTCTCCCTTTCCTCTCTCCTTGCCTTGCCTTTCCTCCCTTCCCTTGCCTCCCTTCTTGCCACTCTCCACAGGCATATTCTGAGAGTAGTGTGTTGAGGGTAGGGAAAAACCAAAAGCTGTAATTGCCAGGGCCACATTGGTGAAAGGGAGAGAAGACCCTTCCTATAGAAAAAGAATCAGGTCCACAGTGTGGATGAAGCCCTGCCAGGGAGCTCCTGGTTTAGCCAACCTGATCAGGCTGATTGCAGCCCTTCTTATCCCCATGCCTGGCTACCTTTAGGAAGGACACAAGTTGGACAGTAACACATGGTGACCCTGCTCTGTGCCACATTAAATCTGAGATTGTTGCAAGAAACCCAAGTGCAGATGTTAATCAGATAGCTGAATATGTAGATCTGAATTTCAGGAAGGAAGTAGGGCTAGAGATAAAAATTTACAGCCATAGTAACCTGCAGTATTTTAGATCAGGAGATTAGATGAGATGCCCAAGGGTGTGTATGGAGATGGACGAAGAATGAAGCCAGGGACACCTTGTAGGTAGGAGGAGATATGAGATGCAGCAAAGACCCAGAAAAACCCAGAAAGCAAAACAGGAAGGTGACCTGGGTGGGAAGGAGAAATAGTTCATGCAGGGGACATGGACCCCATTGGATGTGGCTGATAAGCCCAGTCAGATGAGGGTAGTGGTGTATTAGGCAAAAAGCAGAGGGGCTTGGGGGAAAGAAGAAAATTAGAGCAACATTTTAAGGAGCTTTGATAAAAAGAGGAAGGAGCCAGGTGGGGTGGACTCATTAAAGATGAGTGAGCTGGATGAATCATTGGTACATCACAGGGTGAGAGAGAAGGGACAGTGCCCAGGGAAAAACAGGGGACCCAGAACTTAGCAATGCTGCCCCAAAACAACACTAATGGGCTCTGGGAAAGGAGCTTGCAGTGTGAGGGAAGAGGAAATGCATGAAGCAGGGAGGCTAGGGAGCAGAGCAGGAAGCAGGTGGAGAGGACCCCAGTGGGAGGTGGGGCCGGCAGGGTGGGTAGGGTGCTGGGAGATCAGGAAACATAGGAGACCCTAAGGACTGGGTGGATATGACCTTTCTTAGCCCAGTCACAAAGGAGGAAGTATTAAGACAACTGTTTAACTGGACACACACACATCCTCAAAGAGATTATAAAGGAAATTGACACTTATTAAAAATTACTTTTAAAAGCACTTACTAAGTCCAGGCCCTGTAGTAAGAATTTTATATGCATCATTTTGATTTAATTCTCAGCATTATATTTTAGTATAGGTACAGGAGTTGGACTTTAAAGTCTCTGTTTTAAAATCAGTTATAAAGCTTCCTTGAACTGGGAAATAATATTTACAACACACATGCCAATTTAAAAGGACTGAATATACACTGACTCATTCAAAGCTCATGTAAATCAATAAGACAAGAAAATCTAACAGTAAGAGAAACAAGGAGATAGAAACAGGCAAAAGAAAGACATAAAATGGCTAATAATATTTCTCACCATCACTAAAATATCAGAAATGCAAGTTACAATAATAACGAAATCCTATTAGATTACATAGTAAAAGGTTACAGAGTAAAAGTTGTGCTATGCTATGTTTTCTCAGTGTTGAAGTTGGTACAGATTTGTCTTGGGCAAGAAGGCAAAATTTGGGGTCACCTTCTTTCCACCCAGTAACTTCTCTTTCAATTTACTTCATGGAAATCAAGAATGCAAGATACATGCTCAATGTTTTGTTATTATAGATATTTTATTTTGGTACAAAAAGAAACTGTCCTACTGTCCCCCAACATGAAACTGATGGTATAAATGTAAACTACACAATGAAATGCAAAGCAAAACATTAAAAAACACTGAGATTGTCATGGTCTGACTGTTTCCCAGAATCCATGTGTTGAAGCTTAACTGCCAAAGTGACAAGAGTGGTAGTGTTACTCGGGAGGGCTTTTTAGGACAGTGGTGGCAAACCTATGGCACCTGTGTTATTTGTTTTTCTATTAAGACAAAAGAGATTACTGTATGTACAAGTTGTTTTTCCTAACCTAAAACCTCAGTGTCCAGGTTTAATTGCAATGTGAGCACTTTGTGATAAGTGTGTTTAGGGTTTCAGTTTGGGCACTCATCTCTAAAAGGTCACCGTTTTAGTAGATGATTAATTCCTTGAAAAGGGCTGGAAGAAACTAGGTAGTCCCTTTGCTATTCAGTCCCTCTGGCCATCTGAGGACACAGGAGTTCAAGGTGTCTACTTCAAAGCAAACTACACCTACTGCCCTTCTGATGGTGGACTTTCCAGTCTTCAGAACTGTGAGGAATACATTTCTGTTTTTTATATATTTCCTGAGCTCAAGCACTTTATGATAGCAATGCAAATTAAACAGAATCAAAAGAATTAACAAGTGAAAAATTGTAATCCACTGTTCAGAGAATAAAGGAAGCTTTAGTGTATAGATTATAATTCTATTTGGCCCTATTATAGGTATATATAGACATTTTTGTGTATTGTAAAAAGTATAGAATAATATACAGAAAACTGCCACCATGCCTTGGTGTGTGGGATATTGATGGCTGCCAACTTTTACTTATTTTTATTTTTATATTTATTTATTTATTTTAAAGATAGTAAAATCCAACAAAACATAACAGAACAAAGTCAATCAAAACAAAGCAGTGGTGCTGGTACAGAACTTCAAAGCAAGATACTAGGAAAACAATAGCTACTATAGTATAACTTGTTATCTTCACAATAGTTGACCATTCCATCAGGTATAGTAAAATCAAACTAAACCAAAACAAAATAAAACCAATAAAAACAGAATATGAAATAAAGCAAAAAAAAATTAATCAGAGTAAAGCAAAACAATGAGAACAATATTGGGCCTCAAAGATAACACAGAAGGGAATCCCCCATATTTGCTACATTGTATACTGTCACCTTCCCAAAAGATGCTCAGACTGCCAGACCCAGGCCTGCAATATCAAGCATTTAGTTGCTTTATGTACCTTAGTTACTATCAACTTAGCCCATCCTCAGAACCAGCAGGTTGCTTACAGGGGGCCGGGTGTGTGTGTGGGGGGTGTCCTTGATTCTTAGTCCATGCACCGGTAGGTGTACAGAAGGCACAGATCTTTCTCCTCCTGGAGTGTGTGCAGGTGGTGCGCACTCACCAGGAAGGCAGGCTAGTTGTCTTCTGGTTGGATCCTCCCTGACCCAACTGGTGGGTTCTTGGGAGGCACGGTTCATTCTCTTCCTGGAGTCCGCGCCAGTGACAAACTTTTATTTTTTATCTCATTATTTGAGTTACTTTATACTAAATTTGCATTATTTGTATGGTCATAAAAGGAAAATTAAATGTCATATAATTAAAAACAAGGCAGCTTCCTCAGGGTGGGAGTTGGTTTTTTTGTTTGTTTGTTTGTTTGTTTTTTGTCTGTATCTTTTCCAATTTCCATCCTCCCTCATCCTTCCCTTTCTGCCCCCTTTCTTTGTAGCGATTTCTCTCCCACCATCATAGTGTGCTGTCCTGTGTTGACCTCCACTCACAGAGACCAGGGTTCTATGTAGCACTTTCAGATTGAGAGCTGCCTAAGGGACGCTTGGTAAGGCATCTGCTCTCTCCCGCGCCACTGCGTGAAGAGAACACTTGCTCTGTGTCTTCCTTACTCAAAATAGAGAGCTTAAAACACTTGATCACTCAGGGTAGATTTGTTGAAGGGCTCACAGAAGAATGCTGGACATCTTGAGACCTATAGTTGGGTCATCTATGTTCTGGCACTTAGCACAAAAGTCATGTAGTATCCAGTCAATGAGTATTGGCAAGCCCAAATAACGAGCCAATGGATAAATGTTAATATACCTTACAGAACATTTGTGGCTACTGAAATAGCCTACACTCAAAACTATCACGTATTAGATGCTTGTGGCCCAAAGTGTGGTCCTAGGATCAGCAGGCTTGATATTGCCTGGGGGCTCGCTAGGGATTCAGAACCTGCCCCACACCCAGCAAACCTGCCCTACGTGCGTTGTGGTTCTATGTAGTTCATTCTTCAGGGGGAAAGTACTTGGCTTCTGTTTTCTTTAAACTTCCAGGTTTAATGTTCTTCCTGTTCCTTTGGTACATAATAGCAGGATTTAAAGGTGTTACTTGAGGATGGACCAAAAGAGGAGGCACTGGACATCTATAAACTTTTACCATCCAGAAGGAAGTTTAAAAATTAAGTATAAAATATCTGAGCATTCATAGGGTAGCTAGTCTGCCACTTTGCCTTTTGTTCCAGTGGTTTCCAACCTGGGATGGTCAGGACAAAGGCAGAAAAGCCCCTGTTCCTGGTTCGGAGAGCTTCATGTCCCCCCTGCCCCCGCCCCCCAGGGCCAGCCTGCACCTGAAGAAAGGCTAGGTGGCCATAAGAAGCCACTGGGGTAGAAGGTTCCATCTGGGAAGTAGCTCAGAGCCCAGCTAGGTTTCCAGGGACAAAAAAGGCTCAGCAATCTGACCCTCCTTCCTGCTGGCCCACACTGCTGAAGCCCCATGAAATCAGCCCCTGCTGGCCAGCTCTTCACAGACAGGCCAGGCGGCCTCCACAGGGGTGTCCAGGATTATGATGGAGGGGCCCTGGCAGGGAGGAGTGGAAAACAAGGTCTCAATTCCAAGTCCAAGTCATGGTTGTGAGACTCCTGCCGTGTTCCAGTGGAGGGCTGTGCACACTGTCTGCAGCCAGAGCTCCAAGGCTGCCTCCCGAGCCTCCCGGCAAGGCCAGGACAGCATCTGCTGGGCTGGCACCCTCCATTCCCCCAGGGAGTCGGCCTCCACTGACTGAAAGGCAGTCTGTGATGAACCACAGGCACACTGTGGTCCTCACCCCTGTCAGTTGGGGAGCTCAGGAAGTAGCTCAATTCCCCTTTGTCTGTCCAACAGCAGCCCACCCCTCACCTCCTGTCACTGTCACTTTTCTGTTTGAAACAGAGCTGGATTGGGCTTCACTTCTTCTGTCTGACTGCAGAAATTTGACTTTGTGATGGGGAAAAACAGCTCTGTCAGGACAAAACCCTAAAGAGATGGTCACTTCGCCATCTTGAATTTGTCCAATGGATTTCTGCCAGTTTGTCTGGAATAACAGAGATAAGTATAATCCCGTTGCAATTGCATCCAAGGTCACTGGATAAAGTTGGAATTTGATAAAGAGGTAAAATATTATTGTGACATGGGGAAAGTTTCTGAAGGTCCAGAAAGTCTAGCTGTTTCCCTGGACAGAGGATGCCATAGACCATAGACACACCAGCCCCAGTCGAAACCAAGATAGACCCGTGGGGCTGACAGCTTTCAAGCTGAGCTGCTGTAATTCAGTCTGCGGCCTAACCCTCACTCACTTACTGGCAGAACCTTCATAAATGGCAAAACCCAAATCCAACTGTTTTATAAAGAGCAAAGCCAAGATTAGTCTGTCCCTCACTGCTGGCATGGCCATTCTGATAAGAAGCACTAAACATTCTCTCTCTTTACTTTGGGGATAAAAAGAGAAGGTGCTTTCCCTGTGACCTATGGGCAAAGAGAAAGGGGTGTCTGCCTGTGGGAAAACCGGTGTGCTGAGAGTGGTGTGGGCTTAGTGAAGATTGTAACCCTGCTGCTTCCATCCTGTATTAGGGTGCAGAAGGCAAAGGGATAGGAAAGGGCAGGGCCACAAAGCTAGAGCGAGTGTACAGGTCTTCACTTTTCTAGAAAATGGCATGACACAAACTATGCAAAAAATTCTGCCTTCAGAATTCTATGAAGCTATCCCTTGAAAATACAGCCCAAGTGAGAGAAAATTTTACATCTTTTCAAAATCATACACTGAAGAGCAGACATTGTACTTTCTGGTTTGACATACTTTCTTTTTAAGTATGAGATTTAACTTTAAAGAAGGTTGTGCTTAGAATTGGATGTAATGAAATTATTCAAATTTAGGCGCACAAACCTAGAGCAAGTTTAACTGGGTCTATTCTGTTTTGGTGACCAAAGAGGAGTTAAATAAATAATGCAAAAAGCACAGCACATATGTAACCTTATATTATAGATCATTTCCTCATCTTTTCAAGGGAAAGGAATTTCCATAAAATGAGTGTGTTTACTGTACATCTGGTATCAGACCTATTCAAGATTGCAATAAAAAGATTATTTATAACTTGATAGCTACTCTTGTTTACTACATAGATTACATCATCATCCTATACTGTTACATTAAATCAGCATTTTCCCTGCATTTATTGCATTTATCAAGCCTGTGGGTGAGGCAAAAAAATATTTTATAAAGAGTAGCCCAGAGGTAATAAATAATATGAAATTCCGATCTGCTCTGGGTTGGAAGATTTTTTTTCCAGCTGTGTCCACCCTTGGCTCAGAGCAGAAGTCCCCTCTCTGTCCCTTGGCATTCTTCCCTCTTGGTAGAAGCATTCATGGAGGAGTGGTGTAATACTGACATACAAGACCAGATAAGAGTAGAAAGTTCCTTGTTTGAGTTCCCTTTCTATCACTGTAATGAAGTATCTTAAACTGAGTACCTTATGAAAAGAAAAGTGGTTTCTTTAGCTCACAGTCCTAGAGGTTTAAGGGCATGGCACTTAATTCTACTTGGCTGTGATGAAGCCATTGTGGTGGGTGCAGTCACAATGGCAGGGGCGCATGGGAAAGAGAAAGCCAGAGAGGGGAAAGTGGCCATTTCTTTTTGTAGCAACCCTCTCACAAAGACCAATCAAAGTCCCATGAGAGTTGTAATAAACACTCTCGAGGGCAGCTTTGTCACAGATCTGAGATGTCCCATGAGGTTCCACCCCATTAAAGGTCCTCCTAATATCACCACATTGGAAACTAAGAATCCAACTCATGAACTTTTTGGGGATAAACCAAATCCATGTCCTTGCGTCCCCTCCAGAGCTAAAGTGGTAAGCAGATGCTGGATTAGGCATTCGTTAGAGCTCAGGGGGAGGGGTCCTGCTGCTTTAGTACTGTCCAGCCTCTGTTCCACTTTCACTATTAGTAGCATCCCAAGTTGGGGGAAGGAGGGTAGAATTATTCCTCTTTTATGAGATGAGATTTTTATTCAAAGCACCATAAGTTTAAAGGATATTCATTTGCCACAAGCTAAAAAAATTGAACTCCTTGTAGTCTACAATCCTTTCTGGATTTGAATCACAGTCCCTCCTTATACAAGGAAAGCAAGGAGCAGAGTGATGAAAAGGCAGAAAGTCCTTGGAGTTCACACCTTTGAATGACAATACATGGATGAAATTGTCACCAAGGTCTAAAACCCAAGAAAGTGCCTGGTTCCTGCCCTCTATAAACTAGGTTCTAAAACTCCATACCTTTTCTCACACTCTTTTCAGTGATCCTCTTTTCTGTTAGTTGAGCTAGTCTGTCTGCTGATTGCCATTGAAGAATGTGAATCCCAGGCTCAGGACAGCTATCCCACAACTGTGTGGTCTTGAACAACTCACTTCACTCAACTTAGAAACAAATATGGTGGAGTCAATCACATGAATTTCCACAGGGAGAGTCTCCAGTCTGAAGAGAGATATGGAGCTTTGCAAGCCCTCCTGATCCTCCTCAGAGCTGTATGTTGTATGTAGAAACATTTCTAACTGCACGATGCGTGCTGACTGCCATTGTCAGCTCCTATGTTGTGCACCTTCGCCATTGAATTAGTAGAAAAAGCTGTAGTGATATTTCCCCCTCTTCCTCTAAAGGAATTCAGAGGTGAGTCCCTGGGTTCCTCATACTGTTACTTCCCCTCCTCCTTCTACTCCATGCCTTTGAAAACAGTATGCCCCGTGACTCAGTTTACACCAGCAGGAAACTCATGCCCGTCTCTCTCATCTCTTGGCCAATTCAGGAAGCAACCACAAGTAGGAGAATCTGCCACCACTATCTCCTCTGGGAATTTTCCAGGGCCAGGCTGCCTTCAGCAAAACTGTATGAGGACTGGAGAAATGAGTGTTCTCATGAAAACAAAACCCACAACAAATCCAGAGAAACTGCCTTGAAATTGCAATTCATGCAGCCTGGAGCTGCATCTGCCAACCAAACCCCTCAGTTTTATAACATTTATTTAACCACTAAAGCTCTCTGTACAAATCCAGGTGCTGATGCTGTGCGTAAATTCACCCCAGAAGACAGTGGCCAGACACAACAGTTCTACAACGCTGGCTGATGAGTGGGGTGCTCAGATCAGCTACTTTTCAGACTGGTTTGCCCTTGATCTGTGGTGACATGGTAGCAAAAGGGGCTGGGGCAGTTTGGGTAGGAAGATACCCTTCCAGATGGCTTGTTCATGCACATGATTGGTTTCAATATGTCTGGCAGGGGCGTGGGCAACTGGGAGGCTGAGCTTGGATGGTCAATGTGGAAAGCCCGTTGTGGCAGCCCCTGGAGAGGTGGTGCCCATGGCTTTCCTTTTAGTCTCTTCCCCCGTGACTGCCTCGTTCCCACTCACACCATGTAATATTGGTGGGAACAATCTCTAGCCAGTCAGATGGAAGGAAGGGGTGTAGTCTCCACTTACAAAGATGAGCATCAAGGAATTTGGGGCCACATTTAAAACAACTAGTGAGTAACTTTCTGGACAATTATGGATGAAAGCCAGAGGAGAGTCTTGAGAAGCTTGGATTTAGTCATTTACAAGCAAAAGATGGCTCTGTTTTCTCTCAACCTGCCATTTTGAATGCAATCATCTGGTCGGTCATGCCTTGCCCAGCTAACTAAGGATCACATGACCACACAGAAACTGTCGCCCTGTACCTTCCATGCCAGGGGAAGCCTCAGTGACCAGGGATGCATACAGGCAGGGCCAACACAAAAAGTGAGACAGGAAAGACAGCCCTTTCTTGCCTTTGTCCCTGAACTCCCACTCATCACTCTGACTTGCATGATCTCACAGATGCAACCTTAAGCTTGAGATTCCAGGGAACTCAGCCTGCCAAGAGGTCAGCAGCAGGTGCCTGCAGTCCCTGCCAATGTGCACATACCTATTCCTTGTCTGGCTGGGTGGGCCCAGCGTGAGGAGCTCTTGTGACTGTGGTGTGGTACAAGTGGGAAACCCTCTCTAGGCATGGTGACACTGTTGCTGTCTGTGCACTGGACCTGGTCCATGAGCTGGGCCAGCACTGGCACCAAATGCACACAAAGACCCTGCTTCTGCCTCACCTGGCTCATTGCTGGGCACACTGTTGATATCCCACTTCACATAGAAAAGCAAGCAAGGAGTACTAGAAATGGAACCAGTATAAAAAGATGTTAAAGTAAGAGCTTTAAAAAAAGCAATTAATACTCTTGCTGCTAAGAATAAAGTTTCAGAGGTCTGATCAGGCTAAGCAGTGAGAAGAAGTCAGGCTTAGTGGTGCACACTTGTACTCCCTCAACTCCTGGGAGCTTGAGGATGGAGGATTGTAAGTGTGTCTGGGTAATCCTTTCTCATTAATTATAACACTGCTGGTGCTGATGATGACATGACAGAAAGGGCTGAGGTATAGTTCACTGTGAAGATTCTGAGTTCAGTCTCCAATACTGAAAAAAACAAAAGGGCACACCAATTGCTGGCCAGTCCTACTTGAAAGACCCGTTGGAGCCAGACAGGCCTGGCTATCTCAGGGTTCTGTCTCTTCCAGGGGAGCGTAGGGTGCAGTCAGCCCAGTGGGCCTTGAGTTTGACTGTCCATGAAGCCAATTCCAAGATCTTTGCAACCTGCTTCATAGAATGAATTGGACCTTGTGTGAGACGATAAACTGACCTATTGTGCTGACATTTACTGTAGGCCCAGTTGTGCAACAAGAAATAAAAACATAAGAATAGAACTGAAGCTCAGGAGGAAACTTTCTTACATAATATCTTTGAAAGCTCCAAACACACAACTCAGTGGTCCCCAGATTAGGTGACTAGCTCTCTCCTAGCACACAACTCAGTGGTCCCCAGATTAGGTGACTAGCTCTCTACTAAGGGTGTTGAGGCTTATCTCATCTTGTTTATCCATTCATCCCTCAGTGGACACTTGGGCTGCTTCTATCTGCTTCTGTCTTTTGCTCATGTGAGTAGGGCTGCTGTGCTTGTGGTGCCCAAAGGATAGCTCTTCTCAGCCACCTGTGTGTAGCTAGCCGGCAAATTCCTTGAGCTGAGTCTTACAAGTGTGATAAAGCCAAAGCTGGAAAATGGACCAAACCATGATGTGTCCTTAAAATCCTTTCACCAAGCTGGGGGTGAAGAGACATGATATGAAAAGTGCTGTAGCATTCTAACAACTGTTTTTCAAAGAATAGCTCTCATTTCTAACTTGATACCTCTTAAACTTTTGGTTGGTTTAGAACTAGCTGCAAAGTCTCTAGTCTCCTCCTTTGCAAATTCTGTACATGTCATTATAAATCATTTCCAAAAGTAGTCTCCATCATTTCCTTTTCTCACTGGACATGCATCCTGCTCCAGTCATGGAGAAGTGGGGGGTGTTCCTGCCTTATCCTTTTTTCTGAGCTGGCCCTGTGGTTCATTCAGTTTAACATGGGGCCAGTGACACTGTGTTAGTGCCGGACCTGAAGAAGCCTGGAATTTTCAGCTTTCTCTCAGGAGGCATCCAGAAGCCAGGTGAGAAGGCTGACCATCCAGGCTGCCATATTGTGGGGAAGTCCAAGATGGTTGCATGGAGATGGTGCATGAAGGAGAACCGAGGAACCAAATAGACAAAAGATCCAAATCCTGTGGCACAGTGGAGCCAGCTCTGCCAGCTCTCTGCTCTGTGGATTGCAACTGAGGCTCAGGACATCAGTGGTGGAGGCAGCCCTTCCTTCTGTGCCCTGCATGAACCAAAGACATTTAGAGAAAGTAAGAACTGTTTTAGGCTGCTAAGTTTTGGCCTGTGTTGTTATGCAGCACTAAGCAACATGAGGCACTTCACTCTGGGACATGAAAGATTTAGTGCTTGCTGTCATATTCTTAGCTTTATGGGCTTCAGGAGAAAATAAATAAAATCTCCTTTTAATATTCTAAGGCACATGTTTCAAGATAGTCTGAGAGAATGTAGATGTGCTGCTTTGTTAACCTTTAGCAACCTGTTTTAAAAGATATTATCACCAGGTAGTAACCTCTAAAAACTGAATTCCTACAATCAGCAACAGACGGGCTCTGACATTTCAGGGCCTGAAGCAAGAGTACACAAGTGTGCACACACACGTACCATATGTCTGGATTCTTAAAAGCTATCAATCAGGCTAACAACCTAGTAAATTAAATAACATATGTTCTATCTTATTGCTTTGGAAAAAAAACTTCATAATGACCTTGAGGCTTGAGTTCAATTTCAGAATCTTCAGTTCTCTGGAATTGCACACTGGTGTTTGGTAGCACTGAGAGAGCAGGCTCCCGACCTTGGTGCATAGCTTTTCCTTTGACCTCTCATTCACAGATGCTGCTAATGACCTCAGTTATGCTCATGTGGATGCCCTGGACACCCCAGCACACACATTCAGCTCCAGTTACCTTCCCACCACGAGAGTGATCCAGGACAAGGACTTCCTGTTTCGAGAGAGATTAAAAAGCCAACATATAGCTCCCATAACTAACACATAGACAAAAGCCAACATATAACTCCCAAAACTAAGGAGCAATAGTGAGGCTTGGCAAACATCAACATCTGGGGAACAGTCCCACAAGATTGTCCTCACCTCAGAGTACAGCTACAAGTTTAGTGGACCCCAGGACTATGCTCAGTTTTAATCATTCTCTAGAATGACTTGCAGAACTCAGAGGAGAACTGCAGCTGAGTGCTAGCTAATTGACTACATTAGACTCCTGATGAGCTGAGTGGATTACAAGGGTGCCATTGAGAAGTTTGTAGCTGGATGGGCTACTAGGAGTAAGCCTAATTGGAAGCAGTGGGTCTTGGAGCATAACCTTGGGAACTATTTCTGGTCCTTGGTCCTTTCCTTTCTGATAATCTTTTTCTCTCTCTGCAGGGCTTTTGGAAAATAATTGGATTCCAAAGGCTCTGTCTTCCTTAGTGAATTAATCCATTGATGAGAACACGATTTGGTAGCATCACCAGGAAGGAATGGAAACAGCGGGTGGAGGATAGTTAAAGGCTGTGGAGTTCAAGGGTGTGGCCTTGGGGACCATGTCTGATCCCTAGCCTCTTGCGTGGGCTATTTAACTCTCCCTCTGCTGCCTGAATGTCACAGAGTGAGTGAGAGCTGTCTGCCACACTCCTCCAATGCAGCACTCCTGCCTCTCCTTGGGCTTAAGACCAATCGAGCTGGCTGGGCATGGGTGGAAAGCCTTGAAACCATGAGCCAAAATAAAACATCCTCCTTTGTTTATCTCAAGTGTTTGTCACAACAACAAAAGTCTCTCTAACTAGAATAATGCTGGGAAGGCCTGGAATGAGCTGAAGCTTGTGAAAGCACCAAAGTGGCTGTGCTCCAAGAGAAATACAAAAAGGTGGCCTGTTAGGTGGTGTTGTGAGGTGGCATCTGGTTGATTTGCTTTCTTGTTCCAATCCCAGTACAGAAAGCTGGCCTCTCCTTCAGTTAGAAAATCTACAAATCTATGAGACAAATTAAGCTCAACAGGAAAAAAAAAAAGGCTAATAAGGAAAAGAATTTTTGCATCCTTTGAATTCCACTGTAAATCTGAAAGTCATCTCTTATATTTCTGAGAATAAGACAGGGAAACAGAACCAGGTGAGAGTCAGCAGGTAGATTCCTATTTGGTTGTAGATCTTGGTGCTCAGAAGTGGACTGCTGTCCACCTGGAAGACAACTTGGATGGTACCTCTTACGTTCCTGACTTCATGGTCACCTTGGATCAGGATCAAAGGTATCTTTATCACTATCACTCTATAGATGACATGAAGCCCAGAGGGATCACTGGTATCCTAATCAGAGGTATCAACAGTGGGTAAGACCTTGACAAACTGTAACAACAAAGGAAATTTTGCTGAGATTAATTTATATATGCATCCTTCGTGTCTATGCATGTATGTAAGTAGTTTAGGTTGAAAGAGATCTTGTTTTGTATGTATTCATGGAATGAAGCTAAAAATCACCATGGATTTTTAGCTCCTTGTAAGGTCTGTGTGATGCCATTACATAGTTGTCCCAAACTATAAATGGGTTCTTTGAAGGGCTTGTGAGAGGTAAAGCAAGTCCTTGATAGCAGTCTTGTTTTAGTCCATTTTATGTTGTTGTAGTGTAATAACTAATGTTAGGCAATGAACAAAGAAAAGAAGTTTACTTTGTTCACAATTCTGGTAGCTAGAAAGTACAAAAAGTGTGGCATAGCATCTGTCAAGCACAAACGGGGGAGAGAAGACAAAAATGGAGAAGGGCCAGGCTCACCCTTTTGTAACAATGTTCTTTAGTTCTCTTGCGGAAACTAATCCACTTCTGTGAGATGCATGTTATGAACATCACAAAAGCAGTTATGACCCACTCATCTTCATTTAGGCCCTACACCTTGAAGGTTCTACCACCTCTCAATACCATAGGGACCAACAAACCTTCCAAAACATGAACCTTTGGGGCACAAACCACACCCAAGCCATAGTGAGATGTTCTGCCATATTTGTGGGACAGATTACTTTTGGAACACTGGGCCTAGCATTTGAGTTCATATATTAACCTTGAGGCCCAAAGTGAGGTAGTTCAAAATAATAATGGTTCAAATAATTGCATCATTTAGAATAAACTGAAGAAACTCAGGGTCTTGCATCTGAAAAGAGAAAACTTAAAGGAAACTTATTAGCTGTCCCCTAAAATGTGAGGACAATCCTGGGGATGGGGAACTATCATTATTCTATGACATTCTAGAGCAGATGTCTGAGCAGAAATTACAGGAAGAGCTTCAAATCAATAGGGGGCAAAGTTTTCTAAAGTCAATGCCTTGTATAGTGGTTAGCATTTCATCCCTGGCAGTATCCACCCAGGGATACTTTGGGAAGGCTTTTGGGTTCCAGGGAACTACAGCATCTGAGCACAGTGAAGGATACCTAATGATGGAAATCTCAAGCACCGGGGCAGGCTGCGATGCTCATCAAATCAGGAAGGCAGCTGTCCACTGCCCCAACAGTAACTAGGGGATGGCTCTGGTCCCAGAATTAGATTACTTTCCCCCTTTAGTTTGGAAGGTTTGTAATAAATCAATAGCTTTGTTGTGCCTGGACTGAGGTTCTGGCTTTTCACATTGGCAACAACAGTCTCTCATTTGACTGTAATGTAATTGGAATAAAATTAACTCACTTACCATATGGTTAGGTATGCAGAAATCCCATGTCCTCCTTCACTTTTCCTGGATCATGACTTTCTTTTTGGATGTTTCAAGCATCTGCACTGCTTAGGGTCTCCTATTTACAGCTGATGAGATGTTAAGATGGCCCAGGAGCTGACTTCTTATACCCATTCCTCCATAAAACTCAAAGCAGCTATAAAAACTGGTTATTTTCTAGAAATTACACCTCTGATTTTTTCGTATACACAGTGTGACACCTGCAAAGATATATCTGCTGACCTTGTAAAAGTTTGCCTTGGATTTTCTTTTCACTGCAGAGTACATTTGATGAAAATCAGATGGAGTTTGAGGTCATAAGTGGTAGTTTGCCAATGGATCTGTACTTAAGGGATGGGAAAATAGCAATAGATGCACATGTCTTCAGGCAAAGACACTAATTATTGTGAAATGGACATTTTCCGAGGTAACATGAGAATTTATAAATTCGTATAAACTTAAGAAAACTCTTGAGAATTTCAGGGCCTGCAGGGATGGATGAAAACAATCCCAAATACTTAGAAGGTTTTCCCAAGAATATGACTAATCTTCCCTGTGTGTCTTACCATGTGTTATTATGACTTAGGTGGACTTCGGCTGCAGCATATGCTCAGAGGTGATCAGAAAAATCAGTAGATGATGCTTGCACTGATAATTCTGTTTCCAGCCTTGGATGAAGGCAACCTGTTCTCTTCATTAGCTATTAGTGCATCAAAATGAAGCTTATGGTATTGGCAATATGATTATTTATAATTGTATTTACTTTTGCCTTTTCCCCCAACTCTTTTTTTTTTCATTTAAAAATGGTCTTTTAGTGTTAAGAATTTAAGAATCTGAGAAAAATATATATGTGTGTGTGTGTGTGTGTGTGTGTGTATTGTTTTACCAAATCGACAAGCTGTTGATAGGTAGTAAGCAGGAAATACTGATCTTCTCAAAAAACCAATCAAGAATTTACCCATCGAGGGTTATCTCTGCCCTTTCTTTGTTCAATCCTTACATAACAGATAGGAGAATGAACAATGACAAGATTGTGCTGCCATTGGAAGTTGTGACAAGATGTCACAGAGACACCCTGCTCCTGCGAGCACAGCCCTGCCAGGTGCAGATGCTATGTGTGTAACTGTGTGTACCATGAAAACGCAGGGTGCGTGCAGGTGGGCAGGGGCCACCTTGGCAGTGCAAACTGGTCGAGCCCAAGGCTGCTTGGCTCCTAAGTTACACAGTCTGAACTTAGAACTAAAAAGGGACTTGGAAAACAACTGAGTGCTGCAGGTTAATATCTGCCGGGGAGCTCTGCAAAAACAAATGACGAACGACAACAAAAACCCAACTATTGCCTGGGCTATAAACCAGACCAGTTAAATAGAAATTTCTGGGGATAAGCCCAGATCTCTGCACTTTCTAAGCTACATTGGAAACTGTGATGTACAAGATGATCAAATAACTTACTTATCTTGTTCTTATTCTGTAATCTTACACATTAAGTTCACTCCAGTTTTAGGACTATTCCTCAAGTGTATTCCTTTTAAATACAGGCTGAGATTGCCTTAAACAAAATGCTTGGAGCCAGAAGTATTTCAAATGTAGAATTTTTCTCCACTAATTTTGAGTGTTTGTGTATAGGCAGTGAGATATCTTGGGGAGGGAACTCAAGCATGAACACCAACATCACCTATGGTTACTATATAGCTTTTCACATGGTCTGTAGGTTGATTTACACCATATTTTAGTACACCTGAATTTTGGCTGTTCCTGTCAGAGTATTTCAGGTGTGGAATTTTCCATAGTGCTTTCCTGTCAGCACTCAAAAAGTTTCAGATTTTGGAGCATTTCAAATTTCAGATTAGGAATAGTCGTCCTGAGGAAATAACCCAAAGGAGAAAAACCATAAAGTTTAGTTTTTTCTGTCTTTCATTTATTTTTTCCATATCTGTTTCTGCAGCTGGGTACTCACTCCTATCTGGATATTCTATGCCTTCAAAGTTCCTTTCCTCCCTGTTGACCTTTAGTGTTTAGGAAAAACTCATTTGCAGTGATCGTGATTGATGTACATTTACTGATAATGACTCCAGGAATGATCTTCTCTGGATATGCATTTGAATGGATTTCAAAGCTTGTGAAGTCACTTCACTTTTCTGCAGTTTCAGTTTTATTACCTGTAAATAGAGTTTGGGGTTTGAGAAATACAGTTCCCAAAATGGAGCTGCAGGTGGTAACTAAACGGCAGAGAAGGAGTCTTAATTCAAGGGAGGGATCTTCTGTGATTCTTGAAGCTACATAGGTGGCCATGCTGTGGCACTGGACATGCACAGGCCCTAAAGTGTGTTCATTCCACAACTTCAATGCATCGATTCTGTGCCATCCAGGAAGCCCACACAGGCCATCCATGCTCATGCTCTTCCATCCAATGAGCTCTTTCATTCTTATGCAGGAACCCAGGTTAGCTGTGAGCCACCTCAGTGGACAAAAATGGGTTGAAGACTATTCTGCTAAAGGAGACAATAAAGATAGTAATGACTATGCCAGGCAGAGAAAGAGAGAGAGAATTTATAAAATGTATACAGACTTATCCATAAAGAATGAGCTAGTAGATTCTCTAAATGTTCTGATTTTTTGAAATATAATTTCATAACAATATTTTCCATAAGGATTTTTTTTGGAATAAGAAAATAGAAATTAATATTTTGAAAAGGTAAGTCCAGTACTGGAGGTTGGTGGGTTCAGGGATGGAAGATCCAGTCTGTGCAGCTGGCCAGACCCCAGGCACTTTTAAGAGGTTAACATTTGGTTGCATGATTCCCGAGTTGGTTAAGGAACAACTGCTCATGCAGAGGACCTGTGAGAAGCTTTACTATTTGTACCTTTGTTTCACAGAGGCTGTGAGATTTTTTCCCAAGGAGCAGCATTTGTAGTAGGGAGGTGATTGTTGGAGGAATATGTAGGCAAGGTAGGAGGCTAGGGGCTGGCTGGGCTCTACTGCTCCTGGATAGCTCGCTGATATTTTCGGAGCAGCTCCATGAGTTGTGACAACTGTCTGTAGACTTTGTTGGTAGACAACTGTTCATGGTACGAGGAAGAGGAGCGAAGGGCTAATTCAGAGCAACCCATTGTCCCCAGGAAGATGGTGGGAGACTGTAAACTGCTAGATAGACTGGCTAGGGAAAAGACAAGGGGGACTTTCTTCCTCTCTGCAGGAATGTAAGTGGCTATATCTGTAAGAAGAATAAGAAGCATGGGACATGGGTGAGACAGTATGTGCCAGAGGGTTATTTCAGTGTGTAAGAAGTTATTAAATCCATATTTGTTGCCGCTGCACCTGAGATAAGCATGTGACTCAAATAGAGACAATGCATTCCTCACTCAGAGATTGTATTCTAGCACAAGGGTCAAGCAACAGACCTCTCCAAGAGGGAAATGTAGGAAGAGCAAGGTGTGAAGAGAGCAGGAGGCTGGAAACACATAGATTAGGTCTGAGGGGTAAGTCATACCCCGGGCTTCCTATCCAGGTTTGGAGGGGCAGAAGATACAGCCAGGGAAGTATTGGCTGGCTTAGGAGGAGGGCAGATTCCTGCAAGGGGTGGATGGGGGATTTAGTGCCTAACAGGGATGGAGATGGCCAGATGGTGAGTTTTATTCTCAGGGCTGGATGACCTAATAAGGCTTCTTCCATCTTGCCTGCTCAAAGCCTGGCCTGGGACAGGACTCCTTGTTCTCCCTGGCAGGCACTGCAAAGCCCACAGTGTTTAGGATTTCTGAGCACCACAGAGTGTTCCAACCAAAGACTCCATGTGACCTTCCACTGAGCTCGGGGGAGAGGTGCTTGAGGGAGAGGGTGGGGTAGGACAGTGGAGGATGGTGGTGCAGGAAGAAGGGAAAAAGGGGAGGGAGCTGCAGGGAGCAGAGGGTGCAGGACGGGGGGAGGTGCCAAGAGCAAGCAAGTTTCCCATTTTAGTCCCTGGCACTGGGCTATAAACTGAGACAAAGCAGACCTGCAGCAGGGGACAAATGCTGGGCTCCAGCTGCGCATGGTATATATGGTCAACACTTCTAAGGAGAAAAGTGAGAAGGCAAAGAAAATAAAGGACTCCTAAAGCAGGGCTCTCAGAGATGAGCAGCATTTCTGCAGGGTTTTGGATTAGTCAAAGCATTTATTCTTCCAGGAGCCTGTGGAGCTGGCAGGCCCATGGAACTTATTAGCTCTCACCTCTTTCCCTGCCTCTCAGGTAATAACAGAGCAAAGGTCATCTTGCCTGGGCCACGGACTACTGAGTTCCTTTCCCCTTACTACTGGGCTGAAGCTGGAAGGGTGCCTTCAGAGCATCAATCTCACACTCTTCTTGCTGACTGAGGTTGGGCCCGGGTGAGGGGTAGTTGAACTCACGGGGCCTCCAGGCTGTCCAAATCCAGCCTACTTCAACTTGACTTCTAGGGTGTTAGTTTTGTAAGGTGTGTCTCTAATCTGTTTTCCATAAATAATTCTGAAGCAGAATGGCATATTAGATGTATCATAAAATACTGGGTCTCCTTGTTGCATTTCCATACGCTCACATGACGTATTTTGATCATATCCATCCCTCTCTTATAACCTCTCCTCCTTGCTTCCTTTTTTGTTCCTTTTGGGTTTTGGTGTCTTTGTGTATTTTTTTGCTTTTTGGTACCACTAAAGAGCACATTTAGAAGATAAAGTTTCCCTAAGAGATGGGCAGTCAGGTCCAGGGAGTGCTTTGTTGTTTTGCTCTGTCTTTACATCTAAATTAGGCTTAGGAAGGGGGTGCTCCATCCTGGAGTTCAGACTTCGTGTTAGCGCTGTTTCTGTCATGAGCTACGCACTTAGCCAGGAACCCAGGTGTGATCATCAGCATGCAGCCACCTGCCCTGTACTGGCCTGGAGCTCTCTGGGTCAGGCAAGGCACATTCCTTCCATGCGGTTGTCCAAGGCAGGTGAGTTTCTCAGTGCTGTTCTGGAAAGCAGGTGTGAGTTAGCAATGGGCCACAGAAAGCATGGGATGTTATGAGATGCAGCACTGGCTCAGCTTGATCAGGCCTTGGTTGTGAGATTGAATGAGTCCCTGGTCCTCCTTGGTCTTTTGATTATGACACTGAAGTGAAGGAATTAGTGAGACAAGTGTTTCTAGAACTATGCTGGTTGTGTCCCAGAGACACCTGGGCCTGGGGCCAGAAAGAGGAGAAGGGACTAGCTACCAATTGACTTTGTTTACAGTTGTCATACAATATGAGCTACTACAGTATGTTGTACTATGATTAATATAACTATACTATACTGTGCTATACCATTCCAATATTATATTATAATATATATTATATATATATTATAATATATACTAGATATATTATAATACTATGGACTTCAAGGTAAGCTCATATTGGATTAAGGCAGGGTCCCACTACCTAAATTATTTGAAAGCCCTCTACATTATGTGACATCTGGGGCCCTGTTTACCATCACAATCTGTGATCCTAATATTCATTAAAGCCTCCTGAGCAGCACCAGAAAAGATGAACAGTGTTAACTTTGCTTTAAAAGCCTGAAAAAATTCCAGGAATTTACAGTCAGAAAAACATCTTTTGACTCCTCCTTTATCTGGAGGGCAAAACAAACTCACTTGACAGATTGTGCAAATCTAATAAAACATGAAGGTAGAAGAAACACTCTCCACTGCTCCAAGGTATTTATTACTTCAGGCTGAATCTATGCGCCTGATCCCTGGGACATATCTCAACAGGTGAGGCCAGAACCAACCCGTGGGCTGCTTGGCAGAGCCCCCAAGAGCATCTAAGAGCCATTGGGCTTTGTCCTAAGTACACGCAATACTTGAGTGTTGTAATATTTATGAGGAAAGTTAAGGTCTGTGACACACAGGGATCTGGAAAATCCCACTATAACACAAGAGAGGCTCCCATACTCGGTCTCATGAAAGGAGGAGTTGCATTACTAGAGGTTAAATGCAGTGACTGGGTTGAGCTGTGAGGCTGGGTGAAGGAAGGAGATGGGATTCAGCCAGCTGGGCTAGATCCCTTAGAGGACAGCTGCTTTCTAAGACCAATAAATATGTCACCTTCTTCCCTTACTGTCTGTGGGAAATATGTTGGTGGTGGGGCTTGTTAGTCACTTACATTATATTTGAAATTATATCATGAGACTCTACTAATAGGCCTAGAAGAAAAAAAATTTGAATTTCCAATAGTGAGGCTGCTCTCATGTGACTGTTAACCCTAATATGTCAATTTGATTGAACTAAGAAACACCTAGTAGATTAGTAAAGCACACTTTTGAGCATCTCTGGGTGAGTCATAGAGGCATGAAATCTGGTACTCTCTATAGCCTTTAGCCCCTTTCTTCTTTGGTACTCTCCCCCCAGCTCTGCTGCCCAGTTGTCATGTACTAGGCAACTTGGTTCACCATGCCCTTCCACCACGAGCTCTTGTTGGATCTTGCTGACCATGGACTGAAACCCTGAAACTGTGAGTCAAATTAAACCTGTACTCCTTTAAATTGTGAGTGTTGAATATTGTTTCTCTGTGACTAATGCAAATGGTTTGGATTAGTGACTCTCAAAAGTCCATGTGTTGAAGGTTGGGTTGCCAGCCCATGGAGCTATTGAGAAGTGGTGGAATCTTTAAGAGATGCAGGCTAATAGAGGAAAGTTAAATCACTGGAGTGAGCCATTTAAGGGATTATTGACTCCCAAGTCCTTCCTGCCTTTTTCATTTCCTGGCCATCATGAGATAAGAACCTTCTTCTGGTACATGCTCCCACCATGCTGTGCTGCTTCGCCAAAGGCACCAAAGCAGCAACCCAACAGACTATGGTCTGAAACCTTTAACACTGAGCACAAATAGAGCTTTCTTCCTTGTCCTAGTCACTTCTTCACTGCTGGGACAAAATCCCCTACTTGGCATCCACAATTTAAAGGAGGAAAGGGGCTTATTTTGGCTCACAGCTTCAGTGGATTCTGTCTATGGCTGGATGTCTCCAAGGCAGAAACAGGATAGCAGAGGGGCATGATGAAGGAAAAGGTGCATAGCCCATAGCATCTAGGAAGCAGACAGAGAAAGAAGGAGCCTAGGACAAGTGTATTCCCCCTCAGTTCACACTCCAGTGACCCACCTTGAAGGGATCCCATCTTTTCATAGCACATTCAGTTATTGAACTCATCAGTCACTGAATTCACTTATGAGTAGTGTCCCCATGAGCCAGTCACTTTCTACACATGTAAAAGCTTTGGGTGACATTTCAGATCCCCCTCTCTGCCTCCAAAAGACTCCCATGCATCTCATTATGCAAAATGCATTTCATCCATTTCTAAGAGTCACCAAAACTTTAACAGTTCCAGCATTGCTTAAAAGTCAAAGTCCAAAGTTTTCGCTGAGACTCAAGGTACTCTTAACCTCTGGAAAATAAAAAACAAAGTTAAATACTTCAAACCTATAATGCCACAGGATAAACTTTCATGATAAATTGATTATTTTAGGTATTTTTATCCCAGTGATAGAAAACTGAGTAAAACAAAAATCAATGTGTGGGAGCAAGTTGCTTGGCCAGTTAAACATTTCAGTTCCATGGTGGCTTTTTTCTCTACTTTGTTCAATGAATATTTATTATTATAAGTCCACCGTATGCCTGACAGTGTTCTAGAACCTTGGGCAACACTGGTGAGTGAAAGTGATGGAAATTCCTACCTTCAAAGCGCTCATGTTCTGTGAGTCCATACACTTGTCTATTGCACAGTGTTGCAGTTACCATGAGGGGCATGCTGCTGGCTCTCTTTTGGGGAGATCACAGCATGGAGATTATGGCTCAGGAGTAGGTGTCAGGCACCTGGTTCACAGCCTTCATCTTTCTCTTTGGGTGCTTCCTGGCATCTTGTCTGGGTTTGTTTCATTGTCTTTGAAAGGAATATTAATTGTGTGAAGCAATCTTTTGTCAGTGTAACAAAACACCTGAGAAAAACAATTCAGAAAATGAAGGATTTATTTTGGCTTATGACTTCAGAGGCTTACCCGTTGCTTTAGGCCTATTCAAGGCAGAAACATTGTGGTAGAAGGGCATGATGGGGGAAAGCTACTCACATCTTGGTACCCAGGAAGGAATGGGTTGGAGGGGTGGGGAGAGCTCCAGAGAAAATTTACACCCTTTAAAGTCTCATTTCTTGTGACCCACTTTCTCCAGCTTGGCCCCACCTCCTAATATTCCATTCACCTATGAATTCATCAGCATGTTACCCAGTTGATGAGGTTAGTGCCCTCATTCAGTCACTTCTAGGTGTCTCTTAATCCAGTCAAATTACCAATCAAGATTAAATGTCTAGGATTGGTACTTACCTTTTAGGACTGTTGGAGGAATCAAGGAGGCTTCCCACTTGAATGTTCAGTGCAGCGTCTGCCACACGGTGAGTGGCTAGCTCTTCATGGCTAGTCCACCTTAATCCTACTGCGTGACCTCTGTTTGGTTGCCTTGGTGCCCCGTCTGGGAAAAGAGTGTGGTGTGGTAAGATGTCTGTGCTTCCTTGCAGGATTCTCACTTGAGTAGGTGCTGCTTTCTGGAGAGAAGGACCAAATACTTCTAGGCGAGTGGCAGAGGTATTAGTCACTCCTGGACAAGTGGCTGAAGGGCTGCTTTCACCTTCAGAATGGACCCTTTCAGAGCATTTCTTTCTTTGAAGCCTGTTCTGGGTGAGAAGATTCATGCTGCCCTCTCCCTCCCTGTCTCCCTGTTTCAAGCTATCTGATGCCTAACTGATATTTGAAGGTACAATTTTGCCTTAAACTGGCTGTGTGACCCGAGGCTGATCACCTGATCTCTCCAAGTCTCAGAGTCCTCATTGGTAGGGTGCCAATAGCAATGTTCTCCACAGTGGGATGCTGGGAGGGGCAGGTGAGACAGAAAGGTGGAGGACTGGACAAATGGAAGACAGAGTACTATGGCTCTAATCATTTCAGATCTTTGTCCTGAATATTTGATCTTACCAAGTGTCTTAGCCCAGTAGGGCTGCTGTAACAAATGGCCATCAGTTGGGTAGCTTATAAACAACATCATTTTGAAAGCTAGGAAGTTCAAGATCAAGGTGTTGGCAGATGAGTGTCTTGCGAGGGCCATCTCTATGATCATGGATGGTCCCTTCTGGCTGTGCCCTTATGGGATGGAAGGGGCAAGGAGCTCTGCAGACTTTTCATGAAGGATACTGATTCCATTTATGAGAAATGTTGTCTCCCTGGATATTCAGTTACAACATATGAATTTAGGAGGCACAAATGTTCACACCATAGTACTGACTATTCCTTGTTTCAGTATCACCTTCTAGGCCTCACCCCAGCATGACCTTTTAACATATTAGGCCTCTTATGTGACCTGATAGTGCGTGTAGTATCCAGACGTGTTGGACTGAAAGCTTCTCAGGAAGGGTCTAACTTGATTTCTTTTGCAGCTTCTCCGCTTCTCTCCAGAGGCATGTGAGAGTGCTCAACAGTTGTGTATGCCTATGTGATGAACCATGTGTGAGACAGGACTCGGCACCTCTCTCCTGAGGACCTGTTCACTGTGTGCCCAGAAGATCATTGCTTCTTAAACCGGCTCAGAGAGCTGAACTCAGACTTTGCTTCTGCTAGGAGCCATGGAATGGCTTTGAAAGCATGCTTGTTTCCTTTCAGCCACAGTTTTGTTTTCTGCAGCTTCAGTATTTCACAATCAATTACAATCTGAGAATATGAAGTGAAAAACTTCAAAAATAAATGAACCATAAGTATTTTTTTAAATTGCATGCTGCTCTATGTAGCATACTGAGATCTTGAGCTCTTCGGTCCCATCCCACCCAGGAGGTGCACACACTCTGTACACACTACCTGTCTGTCCTTCACTTGAGAGCTTCCTTGCTGATGACGTGGAAGGTGCTTGAGTTCACATAAACCTTATTTTACTCTATAAAGGCCCTAAAGTACAAGATTAGTGATGGTGGCAACACAGATACAGCACAGAGGAAGCAAACAATGCTTCCTTTAAGGGAAATGGTGAAAGCTCAATAAAGAAAACCTTTCATGATGATACTAAACTTTATAGTAAGAATAAATCTTCTATCTATGAAATTGTGTAGGTAAAAGGCAATCTTGCTAGTTTTGCTCTCATACCTCAGACTGACTTACAGTCACAGTGCATGATAATTATGTGGTTAACATACAAAAGGTGCTACACTTGTGGGTAGAAGAAAACATTAACAAAAAACATATTCTAATGCATAGTAACCTATGGCATCAGAAAAAACTTGGGTTTGGTACTATTCCTGGTTTCAGGCATGCACTAGGGATCTTGGACTATAACACCATGGATAATGGACGGTATGGGTTCTATCTATAATGTTCCCCCAAAGGATCTTGGAATGTAACATTGTGGATAATGGATGGTATGCGTTCTATCTATAATGTTCCCCCAAAGTCTCATATTCAGAGATGGGGCTTTTGGAAGGTGATTAGATCATTGGGGCTCTCTACTAATTGGTGGAATATCTTATTTATTAGTTCGTAGCAACTGTTACTCAGAGGTTTGACATAATGGGAAGAGCCAGTTCACTCGGGCTGTGACTTAGTCCTGTCCAAGCTTCTTCTCTCTCTCTCTGTCTCTCTCTGTCTCTCTCTCTCTGTCTCTGTCTCTCTCTCTCTCTGTCTCTCTCTCTCTCTCTCTCTCTCTCTCTCTCTCTCTCCCTCGCCCTCTCTTTCTCTCTCTCTCTCTGTCCTGGCTGCCATGTGGTCAGATGCTTTCCTCTACCTTGCTTCTCTGCCATGCTGTTTCTGCCTTGGAGCTAGCCAACCAAGGACTGAATCCACTGAAACTGTGAACCAAAAATAAACCTCTCCTCCTTTAAATGGTGGGTGTAAGTTACTGTGTCCCAGTGATGAGAAAGCTGACTAATCCATGGGGTACTACTTTATTGTATTACTCAAGGCTTGGCTTTCCCTCTTGTGCTCTCAGAGTTCTATCTGAGTAGCCATGTCTGAGGCAGGGGTTGGCTTGGAGCCCTGGAAAAGACTCTGATTGAGCATGTTTCTCACTCTGCCACCCAAAATACCCAGAGGGTGTGGACTCCCAGCAATGCCACAGCATGGCCTGGACTCTGCCACACTATGTACCCCCAGCCCTTCTGTCCTGTGCTAGCTTGACCATCAGCAGCTCCTGAATGTTCTTCCCAAGGATTCCCGAGGACCTTCACAGTGGATCAGAGTGCTCCGTGTACCTGGGAACTGTAAAGTATGTAAGATCCACCAACAACACCAGGCAGGTTAGCCCAAGTACTGAAGCCAAGAGAGAGTGAATGTATCAGGATAAACCGTCCAATGCTCCAGATCTCACCTAATTACTGGAGTGATTCACTGAAGGCATTAATACCCAACATAGGAAATGGTTTGTCTGGAGATCAGATTACTTATTTTAATCCTCTGTTTTCTATTTTTAGTGAGGATCTGGTTGTAATCAATCAAGAGTCACTGGATTAATGTAGGCAAGGAGAGTAAAGTGATAAGTACAGAGAGGATAGAAATTAATGAGGGCTAATGAGAAAATAGAGAGAGAAAATGTCAGCATTTTCCAAGACTATCGGTGAGCCAGAGAGAAAATTCATCTCATCACATTGGGCTTCCATTGGTCACCATGTGTCATGGTTTTTGATGTCACTGGACATCAATTTCTCTTCTGTGGTGATCAAGTGCTAAGGACGTATTTACAGAATGACACGCTGGGTTATGGTGTTGATAAAAAAAAAAGGTCATGACTCTGAGTATACCAGGTCCTCCAGTATTCAGGCTTTTGGATAGTTCCTTTCTCCTGGACTGATCCTATGATTTGTTTTAACCCATAATCTGATGGAATGCATGTTGTCCCAATTCTGGGCTTTAGCTTTACAAAGGCCTTGTAGCTGCTGTTTTGTGTTTGTGGATACCCTGACCTTCTATGTAAGAACTCTGAGGTCTCTGCAAGATCATGTGGAGAAACTGCTAAAGGAATCATTGGGGAGATCACATGGAATGGAGTAACCCCAATACCACATGGAGAGAGAAGTCGAGCTAACCCAGCATGAACCCACCTCGAGCATACCGTACAGTCAAATGCAACCATCCAGGTGGTCTCCAGGAAGACCAGCGAAAAAGCCAGAGTGCTGAGCCCAGCCCCAGCTAAAGAATCATGAGCGATAGTAACAGAATTGTTGTCGTAAGTCATAAATGTTGGTGCTGCTTGTTATGAAGCAATAAGAACAAAAACAACCTATTCTTAGCACAAATGTAACTGCATTTCTAAAGGAGACTCAAGTAGATCACTATTTGTAGTAATCAACAGAGAGTCTACAGAAAGTGAGATACACTGGGATTGATAGATAGACAAATAAGTTGAGGTAGACTGAGTTTACTTAATTGGCTAACATGATTGTGGAGGTTTGATAAGTCCAGAATCAGGTAGGAAAGTCAGTGGGAAAACCAAAAAGCTGATGTTGCCAATGAAGTCTGTCTTTCAGGAAGTTCTTTCTTGCTTAGGGTAGGGTCAATCTTTTGTTGTACTCAAGCCTTCAACTGATTGGATGATCATGCACATTGTAGAGAAAGCTTTACTTTACTCAGTGTCCACTGATTTAAATGCAAATCACTCCACAAAATCAACTTCATGAAGCATCCAGAATGATATTGGTCCACATATCAGGGCACCATGGCCCAACCAAGTTGACACATAAAATTAACTATTACACCATCCGCTGGCATAAAGTGGGTTTTCTTTGAGTAGTATGTGCTTCTTGGAGAGATACCTGGAGTAGAAATAAAGACCTTTGAATTCTCATGGAATTTCTTCAACTAACATTATCACCAGTGAATCTGTTTGTCTCTTTAAGCCACGATTTTTACCACTGGATTAATTTTATTACCTAGAGCTATGCTTTTACTGTTTTTACCTTATCACTTCAGTAAGATGTTCCTTTTTTTTTTTTTTTTTTGAGACAGGGTCTTATTATTCAGTTCAGGCTGGCCTTGAACTTACTATGCAGTCCATCCTGGTCCTTAAATCATGGTGATCCTCCTGAGGGCTGGGGTTACAGGTATGCACCACCACACCCAGCAAGATGTTCATCCTTATGGGGAAACTTCATACTCATATAAAACATATTCTTAAATAACTTAGGAATTGGGGCTCCATTGTTCTGTGCTACAGAGCAGAACAAATTAATTCTGAAAGAATCATAGATTATTTGATTAGGAATTTTTTTAAATGCTTCTGTGATTTCCATGTAAACATCTTAAGTAAACACCTATAAAATAATAAGAAATATTCGTACTAGAGGAAGAAATTGTCTTCTAGAGGGAACTTTAGTTGCTGGGATGAGGGACAGCAGTGTGACATTGAATGCTTCTGCCCCCTAGGCAAACGTTCACCCCACCTTCCTCTCACTGGGCTGGAGCACATTTGGGTTGGGGGATTGGCTCTGCCTGTGCTCCAGGGTGGGCCTTATTAATGTGAGTCTGAATATTTCTGTCCTTTGGCTCAGGACAAGATTTGTGGCTTGAGTAGTTCCCATCAGACAGAAACTTGGAAGCCTTTTATTAGTGCTTGTGGAAGAAAATGTTACCTTTATGTGTGGTGTGGTAAGATGTTGATACAGGGCCCAGATTAATTACAGTCTTTCCTTGGGACATAGGGCTGAGCCATGGAATTGCAGAGGAGCTGGAGCTCTGCTCAACTCAAATGTTAAACTCATTTTCTCTCTGCACTTCTAGTTAAGATTGGATAAGCCCTTTTTGTTTTGTTAGTCATTTTGAGTTAGAATTTCCATTACTTCTAATCTACAGCATCCTAACTGATACCTGCTATGCATAAATTATCTTTCCAGAAGAGTTAAAACAGTCAACTTCATCCCCTCATTCATAAAGGGCCCACTTACAGTGAGGTCACTTTAGTTTGAGATTTTATATTTCACCACGGGGCTTAGATGGAACCAGAATTTCTGCATCTAACAAGCCAAGGTCTGCACTTCTGAGAAATTTCCAAAATGGCAGGAAAAATGACTCAGATCTCAGTTTCAAAAAAGATTCAGCACTCTAGAGCAAAGCAGAGCAAGACTGCTCATAAGTAAATATATTGAGTAGAAATCAGCTTCCTATGGTGCGTCCTCATTGTTCAAGTTCATTTTGATGTTTGCAGTGAACAACTCCAGTCCCTCTTCTACCAGTAAACTTTTTATTTTGAGTCGCAATTTTGAGCCGTCTTGAACTTAGGTTGGTCTCAAACTTGTAATTCTCCTGCCTCAGCTTCCTAAGTGCTAGGGCATGTGACTCCATTCGTGGATTTTTTTTTTTTTTTTGCCAAACCATTAACAACCTGGTCAGAAGGCTCCTCATAGGTCATTTTTTCATAAGATCAACAGTATTGAGATATAGTTTATATACCATAAATGATACTTGTGTAAGTGTACTATTCAATGAGTTTTAACAAATGTGTATAACCATATAAAGCACTACCTTGATTAAGTGTAGAATACCTCCATCACCTTCAAATTACCACGCATTTCTTTGTAATTACCTCCCCCACCAATGCTGGCCTGAGGCAACCACTTTTCTGCTGCTTCTCCAGATTAGTTTCCCTATTAGACAATTTCATGTAAATGGAATCAGATGTCATATTTTCAGTTTCTATAAAGTAAATGGAAAAGTCACAAAATTCCCATTGGCCAGAATGGGGATCACAGACATGGGTTTGCTTGACCAGCTTTTCTTGGTGCTGCCAAACTGGAGATAAACCATCTTGCACACTCAGCATTCCACTCCTCCCTCTCTTATGATGTCACCCTCCCTCAGTGGCACGCTGTCACTATCACCCTCACCCATCTTCTTTCTTTTCTGGCACCAGTCTGCTGATTGAGAAGTAGACAAAGTGATCCCCCTGGAAAGCCATCTTTGCTGAAGAGTCTGCAGATTTCTGGGGAGAATCAGACAGGAAGTGTGGCCACTCAGTTGGCCCCGACATCCCAGATAATGGAAAAGCCCTGTTTCTGCAGCAGCTGGCTCAGGGGTCGGCAAGCTCCAGCTCCGCAGTGTTCCACAGCTGGATGCTCTCTCACTCTCCTGGCCCCCTCTGCTAGCTTTCCCTCCCTTGTCAAGGGTTTGTTTTCTTTCTTCATCTTGTTCGCCTCCAGATTTAACAGAGTGTGAGGGCAAATGATGGGCTTGTCTTTTAATAATTTCCTCTTCTCCCTAAACCTGTCTGGTTCTTCATCCATGTGCAGAACATTTTTTATAACTGAGCAGACAGAAACAGGCTTCTGGAGTCCAGCTATCTTTTGACATATTGTTGTTATCCTTCCCAGTAAAAACACTTCCACAAAAGAGCAACTGGTGGTAACTGAATTCATCTGCAGAAAAGAGAAAATGAATATGGAGCACATTTAAGCTTGAGAACACACTCTTCTCTGGTACCCTGGCACAGAGCAGCACAGGAGGGGAAACCCTTGATCTTGCACAGAGTGGAGGTGTGGCTGTTAACCGGCAAATCAAATGGCTTGAGAGCCACTTAGGGGATTAGTAAAGCACAATTTCGGTGTGTGGGTCATGAAGATGTGACCTCGGGTACTATATATCTGGTGCCTGACCTCTTTCTCCCTGGTGCTGTCTTCATGCTCTGCTTCCTGGTTGCCACACGTTGTATCTTTCCTCCACTATGCCATTCCACTATGATTTTCCTGCCTTGGAGCCATGGGCTGATTCTGAAACCATGAACCAAATGAAACATGTCCTCCTTGGGTAATTTATCCCAGCAACTGAAAGCCTGCCTAATACAGAAAGTAGTCCAGAGTATTGGTTCACAAAATGTGTTCCTCAGACTGGGAGCACCAGTGTCTCCTGGTACATGAGATATTTTTGCTGCATAACATGCTACTCCCAAACCTAGTGGTTCAGAGAGCAACAAATATTTATTTATTTTTTCTCACAGTTTCTATGGGACCAGAATTTGGGAACAGAGTAAATGGGAGACTGTGGCTTGGGACTCAGGAGGCTACAGTCAGGATGTCACCTGGGCTGCCTTTGTCTGAATGCTGGCCTGAAACTGGAGGGTCTGCTTCCACGGTGGCCCTCCATCGGGGTTGGTAAGTTTGTGCTGAAGGTTAGCAGGAGGAGGCCTCTTGTCCTATGGGTATGAGAGCTACGTGTCCCCAGTGCACATAATTCAAGCAATGGAGCAAAGAAACCTCCATCCCTCTTAGAAACTTGTCATGAAATTTCATCATTACTTCTAGTGAGTATAGTTGTGCATGAGTCACTAAATCTGGGCCACATTCAAAGGAGGAAAATAGGTTCCCACCTTTTGAAGGGTGGTGTGTCAAAGACTTTGTGGATGTATCTTGAAAATGTCATACCTGTTTGAGAAATGCAAGTCTCTGGACCCCATTTTAGACTTACTGAGTCAGCAAGTCTAGGTTTGAGTCCATCAGTCTGTTTACATAAGACCCCGGGAGTGATGTTGATTCTGGCCGAAGTTGGAGAACTACCAGGTAAAATAAAGAGCACTGAGAAAACTTCAATTTACTTCTGGGTAACTGGGAAACCTTGCAAACAGGTGTGAAGTTTTAATGAATCCACCAAAAGATAATGCCCTTACTTCCAGTTCAATCACACCTACATTGTGGTAGGTAGGATAACAATCCTCCCAAGGTGCACACCTTTCAGTGTCTGAATAGGAAAATCGTTTTACGGATGTAATTCTGTCAAGGATGTTGGAGTGGAAGGTTATCTTGGATCATGGGCCTTATGTATTACAAGGACACTTATAGATGGAGGTAGGAGATTAGAGTCAAAGAGAGTCAGAAGAGGAAATGTGATGATGGAAGGAAAATGAAAGAGATAGGAAGATGCTACAATACTGGCTTGGAAAATGGAGAAAGGGACCACGAGTGAAGAAATATACCAGTGTCAAAGAGCTGGAAAAGTCAAGAAAACATCCACCTTCCTAGAGTCTGCAGGAGGAATACAGCCTCGTTGGCTTATTCTGGATTTCAGAGTCCCATGACTGTAACCCAACACATTTGCACTGTTTCAAGGCACTAAGCCTGTGGTAATTTGTTCTGGCAGTAACACGAAGTCAATATAAAAGGTTCTTGTTTGAACCTTCCTTTTGGTAAAATAGGGAGAATAGGATGAGGAGATCACCTGTTTGGATCTTGATGTTCTCTAAACACTCAGAGTTAAAAGCTTCAACTCCTGAGAGGTGGTTTTGGAAAGGGGCAGAATCTGTGGGACAGGATGTGAGACCTAGTGGGAGGAAGTGAAGTCACAGGAAGAGGGTTGCCCTGGAAAAGGATATTGATACTCCAGCCCTTTCTTTTATCTCCTGTTTCCTGGCCATGTGAGGTGAGCAGCTTTGCTCTACAAATTGTTCCCTCCAGAATTTACTAACTCACCTAGACTCAAAAAACAGCAAGGCCAATGAAGCTTGGACCAAATCTTCCAAAATTGTGATCTCAAATACATCTCTTCTCCCTTTAAACTGATTATTTCAGGTATTTTGTGATAGCAACAGCAAGCTAACTACATCTATTTCTGCAGGCTCCATATTTGTATTTTTATTTGCAGAAGATAAATGCTCATCATCTAATACAGTAGTTAATGACCTTATGCAGTTATTTAAAGTTTCATACAAATGAATTAAATTATGTAAAATTAACAGTTCATTACCAGTCCTGTTAGCCACAAATTCCAAGGGCTCAGTAGACAACATGGCTAGTGGCTAATGCTGAGAAGTAAGGAAATAGAACGTTTCCACCATTGCAAAAGCTTCTCTAGTGTTTGGTTATTCCCAATTTTGAATAAGATTTTGTAAAAATCTCATTCTATATTTTGGGCATGGTTCTTATTAATAAGTCGGTACTTGTATTATTACTCAGTTTTCTGTCACCATAACAAAGTCTGAGATAATCAATTTATAAAGAAGAAAGGGTTGTTTGGGCTCATGGTTTGAATGTATGATTGGTTATTGTCTTTGCTTTGGACCTGAGTCAAGGCAGCACATGATGGTGGGACTGTTGGGACAAAATCACTTGTTTCATGGCCAGGAAGCAAAGGAAAGAGGTTCCACCATCCCCTCAGAGGGAACAGTTCCAATAACTAAAAAAATCCCCACCAGTTTTCCTCTTCAAATTTTTGCCATCTCCCACTACACATGTTGGGGACTCAGCCTTTACCTCATGGACTTTGGGGGACATTTAATATGCAAACTTTGGCAGTGGTATTAGGCTCCATCAGCTCCATCATTTGTAGTGAGTAATGACTGGGCTTTTCAAAACCATCCTTCAAGAGCTCAGAGAGGCTGAGCGGTATTGTAGGGATCAGAACATGGAGTGGAAGGGGAAAGCAGAGCCATTTCCCCTGCTTTACCTAGAGCAGCTTCCATAGATTTTTTTCATAGTTTTTTAAATTAATTTATTGAGTGCATTGTATCATTTAATTTGGAAACGATATGGTGGCTTTAAAAAGAAGACAAAACCAAAAATTTGAGAGCCCAAAGGCTAGAGGGAGTGTTTCCTCTCTTTCTGTATCTCTGTCCAGATACTCCCTGAAGTCACTGGGACAAGGTTCTTCCTCACACCATGACTAGAAACAAGCAACCATTTGCATTTAAATATCTGCAAGGGATAATCATTTGAAGTTTCACAAACCAGGACCCAAAAATTATTTTAGAAGTTGTAGTATGAAAAATAGTACATTGGGTTGATTTTTTTAAAATTTTATTTTAAAGATAGTAAAATGCAACAAAACATAGCAGAACAAAGTCAATCAAAACAAAGCAGTAGAACTGGTACAGAACTTCAAAGCAAGATAGTAAGAAAACAATGGTTACTATAGTATATCTTGTTATCTTCACAATAGTTGACCATTCCATCAGGTACAGTAATATCAAACCAAAAACAAAACAGAATAAAACCAATCAAAACAGAATATGAAATAAAGAAAAAAATTAATCAGAATAATGCAAAACAATGAAAACAATATTGGCCTCAAAGACAAGACAGAGGGGGATCCCCCATATTTGCTACATTACATACTGTAATCCTCCCAAGAAATGCTCAGACTGCTGGCCCCAGGCTTGCGAAATCAACCAAACAATACAAGAATTTAGTTGCTTCATGTACCTTAGTTGCTATCAACTTAGCTGGTCCTCCAAACCAGCAGGTTGCTTATGGGGGTGGGGTTAGGGAGTCTTGACTCTCCGCCTGTGTACCAGTAGGTGCGTGGGAGGCACAGGTCTTTCTCTTCCTGGAGTCCACACTGCACATGCCACTCACCAGAAAGGCTGGCTAGTTGACTTCTGGTTGGATTCTCCCTGACCCAACGTGGCAGGTTCTCAGGAGGCACGGATCTTTCTCTTCCTGGAGTCTGTGCTGCTCACGCCACTCACAGGAAGGCTTGCTAGTTGTCTTCTGGTTGGATCCTCCCAACCCAACATGGCACATTCTCAGGAGGCATGGTTCTTTGTCTGGGTTGATCATTTTTAATCCTAGGATTAGCTTAGTTCTTTTGTACTTCTATTTCCAGAAACATTATATTGTTTTCTGTTTAAAGACAGACAGACACATAGATACACACACACACACACACACACACACATTCTTTATGAAATGCTCTGTATCACAGTAGAGTTGATGATGCTTCTGACATAAAACAATAAAGTTTGAATAGAATTGGGGATCAATCTTTGATAGTTTCTTTCTCCTATATAATTATGAGACTTTCCAAAGAATTCCTTACTGAACTGACAGCCCCTTTGATTCAGCAGAGCCTGGTTGACTGGGTAACAGGAGCCTCACATTGATAGATGAAGTGACTAAACTTATTATATGGAGTGTTTAAAATGTTGATTGCATTGGAATCACACTTGCCTCTGACAGTCATTTCTTTTGAACAGATACTATTCTGCTTTAACTCCAGATGAACTCTCCAACATGTGCAACATTCCCTGGTGAGGGGAGAGTGAGCCTTCTGTTTCTAGCTCTCTGGGCAGAATAGCTGTTCAATAAGCACAGGCTGGGTAAGTGACAGCTGCTTCCCATGGACAAGAACCCAGTGTCTCTAGAGTGTTTTGGGATGTGTGGTCTCCAACAATTCAGTTTTCTCATTTTTGAAAACCCAAGTTTGTGGATCTAGGAGCTCGGTGTCTTTTTAGCTCTGAAGAACTTTTTGCAATGGATACAAATAATTGGAATTAAGAATTAAAAGCTTCCAGGGTAAAAAGGAAAATTCTTCATGTGCTAATTCCAAAGAATGATGCTACATTTAACATTAATCATTATTTTCATTTAAACTACAAATGTGGTTGGAACCTTTAAAATGAGAACTGCACATCCTATTTTAAAACATCACTGAGCTAGAGAAGGACCAGAGCAGGGGACTCCTTGCCTGCAGATAGTGAAGCTAAAACTAAAGTGCCCTCGTTAGAATGGACCTCTTCCATAGGGCTTGTATGATTACATGGTAATTTATTTCATTGCCTTCAGCAGGGCATGTTTTTGGTTGTAATTCATTGAAAGTCATCTCCTATTCACAACTTCCTTCCTTTGAGGGATGTTGCAGTAATTTTGGCATTGTGGAGGTCCAGCTAATAAGGATGAGTTGAAGATGTATTTCTTTTGTGTATAGTAGATTATGTGGATGTGGTTTACTTGGACACCTTTAGAAAACCAATATGAGTTTAGGATTTTTCCATTTTTGTGAAAAGTCTGATAAGGTGTTAGTGAGCCCAAACAATTAAAAAATTGGAAAATTAAAAAAAGGGGAAAATTACAAAAAGTCCTGACTGGCTCGCAGCCAGACGCAAGGTCTGGGTGGTACCACACTCCAGGGTGCACTCTGCCTAGCTGCCTGAATCCTGGAGATTATGACCTCCACCCAGTAAGGCAGAAGGTGCAGTGCCACACTCCAGGAGTGAGCCCTCACTAGCTGCACAGAGGATCGAGCTCTGCCCAGCCCAGCATCCCAGCGCAATCCATCAGCAGAACACCTGGCCAGCCTCAGAGGACACAGAGGTACCAAACCCAGCCCAGCCCAGAGCCCCAGAGCTGCTCATCAGGGAGTAGCCAGTGTAGCTGCAGGGCTTTGGAGAATTTGAGCTCTGCCCATTAGAACACAAGGTGCAAGCCCCATTGTTTAGAGGTACAGCCACATGGCAGGTCCTGGAGATTGCGAACCCCACACAGCCAGGAGCAAGGCCCCGGCATCATATGTTGGGGGCACACCTGGGCTTGCCCTGTGCTCCAGAGGCTCTGAACTCACCACAGCCAGATGGAAGGTCCTGGTGGTGCCATACTCTGGGGTGCACTCTGCCTAGCCACCTGGGTCCCAGAGATTACAAACTCCATCCAGCCAGGCACGAGGCCTCAGTGCCGCACCCTAGAGCTGTGTCTCTGCTAGTCACCTGGGTTGTGGAGGTTCTGGATTTGACACAACCAGGTCCTAGGCCCTGGCAACAAGCTCCAGGGGTGTGACTCTGCTAGCTACAGGGAGAATACAAACTTTATCCAGTCCAGTATCCCAGAGCAACCAAACCAAGTGCATCAGGGGAACACACAGCCAGCCTCACAGACCACAGAGCACAAAGATCCAGTGCCATAGTCTGGGGGTGTGCCCCAGCTAGCCACGGGGATATTGGAGGATTGAAGTTCTACCCAACACAGTGTTCCAGTGCAATCCATCAGGAGGCTGCCTGCCCAGCCACACAGGTCCCAGAAGAAAATGACAAAATGAAAGAGCAAGAGGTGGTCTCACACAACTGAACTTTCTGAAATGATAGCAACTGAAGTAAAGAAACAACTCCATGAAGCTATAGAGGAAATCAGATCAGAAATAATCTCTCAGCTAAAATATGAAATGACAAACATTATGAAAGAAATGCTGTGTGCATCTAAAGACGATCAAGATAAAAAAAATAGAAGAACATAAGAAAATGATGGAAACTTTGAATGAACAACATAAGACACAAATAGAATGCATGAAACAGATTCAAAGGGAAATTCAAGAAATGAAAAATTCCATGGAAAATTAGCAAAACTGCTTGAATGAAGCTGAAAGTAGAGTCTCAGATCTTGAAGACAGCATGGAAGCTTACAATCATGAAAGAAAAGATCTCGTAAACATAACAAGGAACCAGGAAACAACAATTCAACAGCTACAAGATAATGCCAAGAGAAACAACCTAAGATTAACAGGCATCAGTGAAAAAGCAGGGGTCAATACTAATGACTTGCAAAAACTATTTGCAGAAATAATACCAGAAAATTTTCCAAACATGGGAAGAGAATCTGACATACATGTAAGTGAGGCATACAGAACCCCAATTAACCATAACCAAAATAAATCTTCACCCAGACATATAATAATTAGGGTATCAGAAATACAGCACAAGAATAGAATACTAAAAGCTGTCAGAGAAAAGAAACAAATCACCTATGAAGGAAAGCCTATCAGAATCATGGCAGACTTCTCAACACAAACCTTCAAGTCAAGAAGAGCTTGGAGTGAAGTATTTCAAGTCCTGAAGGAAAACAACTTTCAAACCAGATTGATATATCCTGCAAAACTATCTTTAAAAATTGATGGTGAAATAAAATACTTCCATGACAAAGAAAAACTGAAGAAATTTATGACCACCAAACCAACACTACAAGCAGTACTGAAAGACACTCTAGAAAGAGACAAAGATAGCTACAATCTTAAGAACAACAACAAAAGGAAACCACTAAGCAGGGTAAACAATTAAACAGAAAACATAGAAAGCCAACAACAGAAAGATATCATGACAGTGATAAGTCAGTACCTATCGGTTATATCAATCAGTGTAAATGGTCTCAACTCAGAATAAAAAGAAACAGACTGGCAGAGTGGGTTAAGAAACAAAATCCAACAATATGCTGTGTACAAGAATCACATTTAACTCAAAAGGAAACTCACAGACTAAAAATCAAAGGATGGAAAACAATGCTCCATTCAACAGGAACCCACATAAAAGCAGGGGTGGCTATTATGTTTGCAGACAATGTGACCTTCAAACTGAGAATGTTCAAAAGAGACAAAGAAGGTCACTACATACTTGTTAGGTGAAAACTTCAAGAGGAAGAGATCACAATCATAAATATATACGCACCGAATATGGGAGCACCCAACTATGTAAGACAATTCTTAATAGTCATGAAAAGCCAAATAAACAATAATACAGTTATAACGGGGAAACTTAACACCCCACTGTCACAGACAGACAGATCGAACAAAAAGTCAGCAAAGAAATAACAGAACTGAATCAAACTTGTGAACAAATGGACCTAGTAGATGTGTACTGAGTGCTCCACCCATCAACATCAGAATACACATTCTTCTCAGCTACTCATGGGTCATTCTCTAAAATAGACCATACAGTAGTCCATAGAACATGCTTAAGTAAATGCAAAGGAACCTAAATAATTCCATGCATATTATCTGAGTATAACACAATAAAATTGGAAATTAATGACAAAAACCCCCACAAGAACCCCATAAACACATGGGAATTAAATAATACTCTCCTAAACAATCAGTGGTCACAGTGGGCCACAGAAGAAATTAAGCAATATCTACAATCCAACAAAAATGCAAATGCAAATTACCAGAACCTGCGGGACATAATGAAAGCAGTTCTCAGAGGGAAATTTATATCACTAAACTCCCACATCAGAAAAATGGGAAGAACACACATAAACAACCTAATGCTGCACCTCAAACTTCTAGAAAAAGATCAAGTCAAGTCCAAAACCCAAAGAAGGGAGGAAATTATAAAGATCAGAGCAGAAATTAATGCAATTGAAACTAAGAAAACAATACAAAGAATTAATGAATTGAAGAGTTGGTTCTTTGAAAGAATAAATAAAATTAATAAACCCCTAGTCAACCTTTTCAAAAAGGGGACAGAAAAAACTCAGATCCATGAAATAAGAAATGAAAAGGGTAAAACCACTACAGTCCCTGTGGAAATACAGAAGATCATCAACACCTACTTTGAAAACCTTTACTCACATAGATTCGATAACACAGAGGAAATGGACAGATTCCTAGAAACCTATGAATTAACAAAGCTGAATCAAGAAGATGTGAAACTGCTGAATGACCCAATTTCACTTAATGAAACTGAAAATGTAATTAGGACCCTACCAACAAAGAAAAGCCTGGGCCCTGATGGATTCACCGCTGAATTCTACAAGAAATTTAGGGAAGACTTAATGCCACCTTGGCAATGCTAATTGAGGCTATCACTTCTGGATCATCTGAACACCGCTAAAAGAGTCTGTCTTGGATGTGTTCGTGATTTCCTTTCAGAGGTTTATAAACTGTTACAATTTTCCCAATAATATTTTTCGATAAATGTGAAGAATTAAAGGTAAAACTCAAGAAAACTCAGGTCATTCCATGAGCAGACACACAGTTAAACCCAACCAAACTTCTAGAAAACTTTTTCACTTAAGAAAATGGTTTTTCTTCTATGAATAATTCAATATATATATATATATATATGACAGATAATAGGAAAAAAGAGGGACATAAGGTATTATAATCCAGTGCAGACAATGCATCTCAAAGTGTGCCTTAAAAGTACAATTGTGGGCTGAGGATTTAGCTCAGTGGCACTGTGCCTATCTGGCAAGCATGAGGTCCTGAGTTCAATTCTTGGTAACACCCCCCCAAATTAGTACTATTGTCTTACATATTTTATATTTTTTGTTTGTTTGTTTTTGCTTATTAGCCTACTTTTCAACCTGTATACATGATAATTAACTTTACATAGTCTTATAAGATAAATAAATGTATCTCATGTTTGAAAAATAAAATGGAGGTAGAGGAAAGGGGAAAAAGAAGGGAACTCAAATGTGTTATGTACACAATCCTCTACAGTGAATGTAATGATTATGTATTACACACATGTACTAATAAAAGCACTCCCAAAAATAGTGAGAAGATAAAAAAGAAAAAAAAATTCCTCTAGTTTGGTGGCTCCCAACCTTGGCTGACATTAGAACCATCAGGGAAATGTTCATGTAGAATCCTACTCAGGACCCAGCAAAGACCAATAAAATTGCAGTTCACTCTGGAACTGGTAGTTTTTGAAGGTTCACTAGATGAAGCCAGTGCAGAGCCTCTGAGACTAGATAATCATTACATAGCCATCCACTAAAATCCTCTGCAGTGCTGAATTTCTGACACTCAGGAAAAGATTCCTCATTCCTAACCAAAGTGCCTTTTGTGGAAAGCAAGTTTCCCTGGTGGTTTTATGTGGTAATGTGAATGTGTTAATTAGTAAAGTTTTAAAGGGCAACTTAATACTATATTATCAAAAGTTTTAAATCTATATATATATATCCTTCACCTAGCATTTTAATTTCTAGGTCTTTATCCCAGAGGATTTAAGAGGTGTCTATACAGAAGCTCACATGGAAGTTCATTAAAACATTATTTATGACAGCAACAGTTGGAGACAACCTCAGAATCCAACACCTAAGACTGTTTGAGAAAGTGGTGAGAATGTAACCAGTAATTTATATTCAGGTTCATGTCAAACAGCACAGAAGTACAGCAGTAAGCATAATAAAGGATAATTTCTGGCTAAAACCATATGCAATTCCCATATGGGCAATGTATTAGCTAGCTTCTATCATTGTGACAAAATACCTGAGATAATCAGCTTATAAAGGGGAAGGATTTATATTGGCTCACACTTTCAGAGGTTGTTATCTTTGGTTGCTTGGTCCTGTTGCTTTGGGCCTGTGGCCAGGCAGTATATCATGGTGAGGAGTACATGGCGGAGCAAAGCTACTTACCTCATGGCAGTTGGGGTAGGGAGCAAGTTCTTGATATTCCCTTTAAGGGCACAGCCCCAGTTCCTTTTACTAGGCCTTACCGTTAAAAGTTCTACTACCTCTTCCAGGGTCACCATGGGTTGCTGACTAAACCTTGACCACATGGCTCTTGGGAGACATTTAGATCCAAACCATATCAGATAGGGAAAATATTGACAGAGTTTACCTTCAAATGAATTATACACCTGTTATTACCTCACATGGTTGGTTAGTGACTGATTTGTTTTTCCATGCAGAGTTGGGACTTGACTCTAGGGCCCTGTGCATGCTGGCCTTTTTACCACTTGAACAACATCCAAGATCTGTGGTTAATATCTAAATAATAGCCTTTTAGGTGTCCCAAATTTCATGTTTAAGTGCAGATATTCTTGTTTAACAACCCAGTTCCATTCCTGTGACTAAATCCTTAAGTGAACTGGTCACTAACTGAGGAGTTATATATAGTTTGCATATTATAATATTCAGGACAAAGGAATGGTCAAGGAAACTCCAACTGGATGACTTATCTTTTATTGCAGAATTCTTGCATGCAGGACTGTAATGTATGACAGAACATAAAACTACAGTACAGTACTATACAGCACAATCAGCAAAAATTATAGTACTGTGCTATGGAAGAAGCCACCATCAGGCTGCTCTGTCACTCATGCTTCCATGTTGTAGGTGGGAAGGCCAGTCATAAATCAGAATAGTGTGCCTTGGTCGTAAGTTCAAGTTATTGAACAGGTAGTTCATTCAGTGAGGACTCTGTGTATTATTTTTATTTAATTAGAATAAATTATTATTATTCAATTAGAAGGTGGTCTGGGGAAAATGCTCATCTAACATGCAAATGTAGAAATGTGTGTGACTCCATGTCCTACCTTTCCTGCACAACCTTTTATATACATAGCTGGGATTTGTTGCAACAATTATCTAGCTGTCTCTGGAAAAGAAAGTTCTTCTTCCATGTCATTGTTAAACTCAACTATCTTTGGGATAGATTAGGACATTTTCTCTTTTCAATAAAACTCTCCAGACCCTCCTTGACTAGAGTCAGCAGCTGAGATCAGACGAACTTTGGGATGAGTTTTGGCTGGACACTCAGAAAAGAGGTGCTTCTGTAGGAAAATCTATGAGCTCAACCCTGGGACTCAGTATGAGTTTGTTGAGTGAGTAAATTAAGAACATACTTATTAATATCCACAGAAGATAAAAACATAGGGAGAGTCTGGTTTGTGGCTTGAACAAGGAAGAGCAACGGGCATGTTCTTTTCTTCTAAATAGTTGCATCATCCCCTTGAGAGTTGGACCATCAGTGGGATATAGCAGCAGTTAGGTGACGGTGTGGTGGAGCAGGTAGCCTGAGCCAGGGCAGAGCTCAGAGGGTACAGAGATATGGCTGCGAGTTAGCAACTAGACTGCTCCTCATCAGAGGTACGTGTCCTGTTCCATTCCATGATGGCCTTCGGAGAATTTTTAAAAGCCTGGATACTGGAGTGAAAGCCTAATGTTCACAGGGTATGCAAGGAAGCATGGCAAGGATCAGTAGGACCTGAAGTTTGAATCTGGCTGGGAACAGAAAAGGAGACAGGAGGAAGACACTTTTATGGGATGTGTTCACAGATACCATCCCTGGCAGGAAAATGCCATCCACGTCCCATCAATGGTCATGGGTGCCATGTCCTGAACAGATGAGGCTGTGATCAGAGCTGGGCTGGGGGACACTGCAGGCATTGTGGGGCTGCTGCTTCAACTGCAGAAGACAGTTGGGTATGGTGGTACACACCTATACCCCTAGCACTCTAGGAGGCTGATGCAGGAGAACTGCAAGGTCAAGCCAACCTAGACAATCTAGAGATTTAGCAAGACCCTGTATTGAAAGGAAGAAATGTTTTAAATCATCCTGCTGGGCTCTTCACTCTTGATTCACAACATAAATCTGGCTAAAAGCCCCTAACCATAGCCACACCACCACCTCAATATTCAACTGCTTTGAAATTTCCTTTGCCAGATTAGTCAGTCCGCTGCATTTAATCTCAGTCTCAGGCAAAGTCTCTGGACATGAGCAAAATACAGACAAACTTTCTGCCAACCTGTAACACACATCGTGTGGAGTCCAACAACCAATGCAGTCCTTCTTCCCAGCAGAAACCTCCCAAACCTGGTCTTTACCAGCAAACTCTCTGTCTGCCTTCTGGTCTCCTGAGCTCTGACCAGAATCTACCCTAAAGAACAGCCTAAGCTGTTCCAGCACCACTCTTTCAGGCGATGCCTCCAAACCTTTCCAAACTCTTTCCATAAGCCATTTCCAAAGGCTCTTGAACCACATGGTCAAGTTTAGTCACAGTATAAACCCCACTCCTCTGGTACCAAATTCTGTCTTGGTTACTTTTCACTTGTTGCTGAGACAAAACACCTGATGCCCAAAATTAAGGAAGAAAAGGTTTATTTCTTACAGTTCTTATGGGTTTCAGTCCATACACAGTTGGCTCCAAGGCAGCATGGTGTGGTGGGGCAGCCATTCATGGTGGCTGCCAAACAGGAAGGCGAACTGGCAAGAGAGAAATAAGCACACCTTCCTCTCGCTCTTATTGTATGTCAGCTCCAACTTTGGGCAGGTGCAGCACTCACATCGTCAATCCCAGTGCTAGACAACATACCAATCACGAATGTCAGACTCAGCTGTATCTATGTCATGACTACATGAGACTTGGCGGGGCCACAGGACCATACCCAGAACAAGCTGAAACCTCAGTGAAAAGCCCTAAGTTCAATCCCGTGTACTAGAAAGAAAATAAAACAAAACAACAACAGCAACAACAACAAAAAGCAGAGAAGAGGAGTGAAGGAGGAGGCTGACTTTCCAATGGATTTGGGGGAAGGAATTTCTATTTTAGGAGAAGCAAAAGCCTTGGGTTCACAGTGCTCCATGCAGAGGTGGAGTTGGCATGAAGAGAAGAGGTTCAGGAACAGGTCAGTTGCCAGGGAGTCTTATGCCCATTTGAACTGAGTACAGCATTATCACCAAATCAAACCTACATGTGAATCACTGTTGATTTGCTCAGAGGAGTGGCCTGTGCCCTAACTAGGATTTATATTACTGAGGGTTTCTTTGGCAAATGATGAGGATCAGAGGCCATGTCACATGATTCCTTGCCATCACAGATCCCTCTCAAATTAGCTGGCATGACACCTTCAAAAGGGAAGAGAGGTGCTAGAGAATGTACTCATTGCTCATCATTGGTGAAGACCAATTTAAGCGTGTTCCACCTGCCCCCTGAAAAGGAGGCAGAGCAGTCCCCCAGAAGCAGGTAAGAGCACAGGCTTTGGTCTCTGCATATCTTGGGTTCAAATGCCAGCCAGATGCCAGGTGTGGTAGGGCACACCTGTCATCCTAGCACTCAGGAGGCTGAAGCAGGAAGGTTGCTACAAGCTTGAGGTCAGCCTTAACTACAAAAATGCTGTTTCAAAAAGACAAAAAAAAAAAAAAAAAAGAAAGAAAAAAAAATCACAGCCAGGGCACTTAGTCTCCAATAGGGCTGGGTCTAGGATCAGTTGAGCACATTTGTCCAACAACTATAAAGTCAGAACATTATGTTTGCACAACATGAAATTTTTATTAGTTTTGTTTTTTGAAACTATTTCATTAACTGACTCTTTATCCTGATGACCACTTTTGGGGGATTCCCTTGTATTCTTGGTACCCAAGTAGGGTGCTCACTTAACTCATTTAGTCCCAGTGTACCCAGCCCAAGTGCAGCGTACCTCACTTTAAGTCTTTCTTCCATCATCTGAAAATGGGGTGGTGAATGGACCCATCTTGCAGGATTTAGTGAAGGTAAATATAGCAATGTCCTTACAACTCCTTTCAGAGGCTCTGGAGTATATAGATGCTCAATAAACTGTGCCTTTACCTTCACTAAGTTATTCTGTGGCAAAAAAAATGTGTTGTGCCACACACAGTGGGCCTCAATACTATACATAACTCCTGAAAGGATCCTGGGCTTAAAGAGGGAACATGAGTCAGGGCTCAAGGAAGCAAGGAAGAACCACAGCCCAAAAGGCAGAAAGCAACCACTGCTTCTCGACACTTACTGATATTAGGTTGCCCATTTTGAACTGGGATCCAGACTCTAACTTGAGCTTGGCTCCTGGTTTTGAAAAAAAACCACGACCAAGTTTGTGCTTCCCAGAGAAGAAGAAATGTCCTTTGTTGACAGCCAGAACTGTGGTGTGTTTTGGGAAGCAGCAGCAGGTGCTTACCTCACAGATGCTCTGGCTTTGGCTTGGGGACTTGCCAGGCACAGGGGAAAATGCTAGTCCTGAGAAAGAGACTGGTGCTGGCAGCTCCTGCCCCAGGCTCGTAGCCCTCTGCCCTTGCACATCCACACACAGCGTGAGAGAGCTGGAGGTAAGGGCTGCGCAGCGAAGGCTCTACCAACCACATCCGCCCTTCTATGCCTTCTAGAAAATGACAGCTTATGCTTTGCAAGGACATTATTCCATGTCTATTATAAATATATGGAACTGGGTGGATTCATGATGGTTTCACATTTACCAGTAAAATTGAAATAATCACTTTGGAAACCAGAAATCTTTTAGCTGAGAGTATCATTCTGGATTTGAGACTTTTGTGGAATGTTTCTGTATTTATGGCTTTATGTATTGAAAACTTGTGTCATATTTTCTAAGGCAAAATACAGTGCTAAAAGGAATGACAAAGAGAGAACTTATTAATGAACTTTTTTCTTTTTAAAAATAATTTAGTTGCTTTATGTACCTTAGTTGCTATGAACTTAGCAGGTCCTCTGAGCAAGCAGGTTGCTGATGGGGGGGTGGCGGGGGAAAGTCCTTGATTCGTAGCCCGCGCGCTGGTAGGCCTATGGGACACACATTTCTTTCTCTTCCTGGAGTTTGCACAGTTGCGCAGACTCACCAGGGAGGCGGGCGGGGTTTCTTCTGGTTGCTGCCTCTGGGCCCAACATGGAGGGTTCTCAGAAGGCACATCGTTCTCTCCTTGGGGTCTGCGTGGTCACGCACACGCACCAGGGAGGCAGGCGGGGTTTTTTCTGGTTGCTGCCTCTTGGCCCAACATCTATTAATGAACTTTTGAGTTTCAAATCTTTTTACTAACTGGATTCTGGATACAGATTTGTTCTTTCTCTCTCACTCTCTCTGTCCCTTGCCTCCTACCTCTCTCTCTCTCTTTCTTTCACAGTACCGGGGATAAAGCTCATGCCTATTCACTGAGCGACATCTCCAGTCATTTTAAAGGTATTTTATTTTGACAGAGGGTCTTGTTAAGTTACCCATGCAACTCAAACTTGTTATCCTTCTTACTCAGTCTCCCAGAGAAGTGCTGGAAATAGCTTGACAGGCAGAATATGTTTCCCCAAAGAGTTCCCTATCCCAACCCCCAGAACCTGTTACCTTTCTAAGAGACTATGTTCCCTTCCTAAGGGACTACACAGACATTGCTAAGGATCTTGAGAAGGGGAGGTTAGCCTTAATGAATAGGGTGATCTCAAACAAATCCCATAGATCTTTCAATAGAAATTTTCCCTGCAGTGGTTAGAGGGAGATGTGACCACAGATGAAGAGGCTTTGCTGACTTTGAAGATGAAGAGGCTATAAACCGAAGACTGTGGGCAGCTTCTAGCAGGTGAGAAAGACAAGGAATCATATTCTTCCCTAGAACCTATAGGAGGAACTGCAGCTCTGGAGACACCTTGATTTTAGCCTATTGGACTCTAACTTAGAGAACTATAAGTTAATAACTGTTACTTTAATCCATTCAGTTCATGTTGATTTGTTATGGCAGGAATGGGAAACTAATACACAGCTGAAATGATATAAGTTTCCATTAGTCATTCTCATGACACACTGCAGATTTCTTAGATATTTAAGAGCAAATCTTAGCATAGTAATTATTATTTTGATATTCTCATTATTGGATCCTATGTCCTAATTTTTTCTTTTCTTTCTTTCTTTCTTTTTTCTTCTTTGCGGTGCTAGGAATGGAACCTCAGGCCTTATACCTGATAGGCAAATGCTCTGCCACTGAGCTACAGCCCCAGCCCTGTCAATTTTATTCTTCCATTTCTCTCAAGATTTTGTGGTTCACAGTTTTTTTGATGGGTTGGTAAATATGGAGTTATTCTCCAAGAAGCCCTGCTTTTAAAACCCATGAGGGGAGGACTGCACCTCTGCCCCGGGATGTGCCCAGCGAGATGACATGCTCTAAGCATGGGAACTGGGCCCTGTAGAACAAGATGTAAATCCTTGAAACCATTTTTAATGAAATGTAAACACTGAGTTAGCATGAGGGCCACAGTTTCTGGGTGGTTGGTTCAAATTTTGGCAATAAAGATTTAGAGGAAAATTTCTCCAGTTTTAATGGCCTCCAGATGTTCTTCTGGTCCCAGCTGAAATTGTTTTCATCATTTAGAGTTAATATTTATGTCAGCAGTAGCATTCTGCTATCCTATATCCAAGTTGGTGGAGGTGACCTATAATCATAAGCAAATCCCCAAAAAAGCATTTAATCTAGAAGGTCATGTATATATCCCATCACAGTTTATTTAATTAACAATTTCTTATTAGGATAGCCATGAGAATGTTCTATTGCATGATTCAAGCAGTCACTAAAGTCATGCAAAAAAATGCAATGTGCTGTATTAGCAATGGCCAGCATCTCACCCAACATCTAGTAGGATGGGAACAAGAATGTCAGATGGCAGTTTAGGCATAATTTGGGGGGACTGACACTTTTAGACTGTTACATGAACTTTTCTATGTGAATGAACTATTTCTCCACTTATTTAGTCCTTTATGTCTTGAATAAAGTTTAACTTTCCCCATACGGATCTTGCATGGTCTTTCAAAAACAAAATACTGACACTGTATTTCTTTCTTTCTTTTTCTTTTTTTTTTTTTTTACTACTGTATTACAGTATCTTCTTTTCTATTATGTTTTCTAGATGGTCATTACAGGTATAGAGAAATGTTACTGACTTAAATGTGGAACTTCTATCCAGCAACTTTGCTAAACTTTCACATTTATTTTAAATTTTTCACCTGTTGTAATACTTACATATTGCATTGCTCTTTGCTTTTAAAATGTTTTACCTCAAATATCCTTTTGATAAATTGAAGATTCTTATGAGGACTCTTGCCTTCTTGATTGTTGTTTACATTTCCCTTATATATTTTAATGCTGTCTTATTTTCCATCTTTGCTGTATCCTCTTGTTTTAAATGTCTTTTATTCTTATATCCGGTCTTGTAATTAGATACACGTGTAACTCGTTTACTGTAATGACTATGCAATAAGAATGTCAGATGGCAACTGTTTTAGATGAATAACAGCCAGAAGTTCATCGCACATTACAATGGATTTCATCATGGAATTTAGAATAAGTGTTCTATTTGCATCAACAGAGGAACACTGGAGAAGTTATTTTTGAGAGGCACTCTGAAAATTCAGATTAACAAAAGGACAATTTTGTTTCCTAAAACTCTGCTGTGACTAACTATACTTAATTTTTTTATAGTAACTATGCAGGAGCTGCCTGAACTGTGATTTATTATGCAACATAATCTGAAAATAAATAAATTACTTACATGCATGCTCCAATTTTCTCTATTTTAAGAATAGAAAGAACGTGGCTTCCCTTTCTAGAAGTCTGTTTGGGAATTGCAGTCCCATGCACCATGTTGAATTTGCAAGGAAAGAATTACAAAGTACATGAGGTGCTGGCGCTTAGTTATCACCTGCTGGTTATGTCTCAGGGGACTGCTGGGGTCTGTTACGTTAGAAAGGCGCTTGAAGAACCTGTTGCTGCTTGCTTATTCATGAAGGGTTTGATGTACAACTTTCTAATAGGGCAGGTCAGGACTGTCCTGCAACTTTCCTCAAGGGTTTTTATCTATGCCTATGTCCACTAGCACGAGGAGATAATTTAAGAGTTTGACTCACAGGGAATTTGACTGCATGGGTAATTAGTGGTCTGGATGACTAGCCCCTCACGTCACTTAGCAACTGAATCATTTATAGCTACTTAAAAATCAGAGAATTCCTTTGAGCATTTGTGTTTTTAATAAAATGATAATAAATTATTTTACCCTGCACTGCCTTTAATCAATCCCATGGCCACCTACATAGCAGAGGACTTTAGGAGTTCCATTGTTTATAAGAAAGCAAAGGTCCTTTAACTAGAATTATTAGAACAAAGGAGTAATCTTAACATAGAATGTGTTAACGGAATGTCAGATGGTGTTTGGGCAAGAGTTGGGGGAACTGACATTTTTTGATTGCTAAATGAACTTCTCTCTGTGGATAAACTGTTTCTCCATTTATTTAGTCCTTTGTGTCTTGTAATAAATCTACCTTTCCCCATGGATATTTTGCATTTAAACTGCAGATTTCTCATAGGGAACAGTGTCCTGATTTCCCCAGGTTGTTCCCAGACTTCCTCTTCATTTGGGGTTCACAAAAGCAGGGGGGCAGCCTCACCCAGAGTGACTGGCAGGTGCAGTGCTGGAACTGACAAGATTTGAAACAATATGTGTTTTGATTTTCACTAAGTCTTTCAACAGTGGATAAGCACATTTGAAAACCTAAATCACGGACCTCTGTTTTTTGGCTTTTTGCAGTAGGTGCTCACCGCACCTGTGTCTGTTGGTTCTGCCTCTAGGGTTTCAGTCAATGATGAATGGAAACTATTCAGAAAAAAAATGCATCTGTAGATCTTTTTTCTTGCATTATTCCCAAAGCAATATAGTATAACAACTATTTATGCAGCATTTACATTATGTTTGGTATTACATGTAATATAGAGATGATTTAAAGTATATGGGAAGATATGCTTAGGTTATATGCAAATACTATACCATTTTATGTACAAAGAATTCGAGTATTTGCAGATTTTGGTGTCTATGGGGATCCTGGAACCATGTTCCACCAATACTATGGGATAACTGTATAAAATCTTCTCAGACTATCCTGTGACACCTTCAATGCTCTGGGGATATTTACATCTGTAATTCAAACATCTGTAATATTACAGAGGACTTCATAATTACCAAAGCAAGGAGCACTATTCTCCAGTTCTCAGAAACCCAACCCTCTGAACCGAAAAAGACATACTTTGGCTAATAAAACTCCTGCCTTTCCCTCATTACAGTGAGCACGAGACAGTTTGGTGATCCCAGAAGATGGGTCAGGATGTGGTATAATGTAATACGAGGGGTACTGAGGCAGAAATCCCAGCCCAGATGGTATGACGTTATCATGACATGATACAAGGAGGAATGGGGCAAAAGTTCTGATCTAATCCCAAACAACTCCTGCATTCTCCACCTTCACAGATCACAGTGCTCCAGCTAGTAGTAATTACAGCCATTATAATAACAGTGGGGCAGAGAACTAGTTAAGCACATTACATGCATCGTATTCTCTGATTGTCAGGTCAGCCCGGGAGGTAGGTGCCATTACTACGTTCATCCCTATTTTACAGATGAGCTGGCAGTGACTGAGATATTTGACTTTTGGATCAAGCACTTTTTTCTTTCTTCTTTTGCTTTTCAAATGCATTTGTTCATTCTTTCAACAAAGATTTATTGAACACCTGCAGCATCCAAGACCCCATTTTAATCTCTACAAATTCTTGAGAAAGATGCCCTGAATTTAACAAATACCTTTGTTCTAAGAGAAGGCAGAAGGCTGTGAGAGCAGGAGGCTTCTGAGAAGACAAGGGAATGTGACCCTCAGGCTTCTCTGGCTTCTTGTGCTTTTTGTCCTAAGGGGAAGCAAGAAAAATCAAGTCCCTGGTTGAGATCTGTCATGTTACCTTTGCACCTGGGTGGGGAGAATGATGTCTGGGGAACGTGAAACATTCTTACTTCAGGCTCTCTGCAAAAAAACAAAGGGAAAGGTAGAAACTGAGAATGATGTGGAATTCTCAGATATGAGAAAATTCATTAACAAACTTGGAATCTTCCCATTCCCATTGATGGGATCACCAAGGTCTTAGAGTCTGACCCTTAGACCAACAATCTTTCCAAAGCAAGGAATCCTCTCTGTAACTGGTCAGAGCACCTCTGCTTGGATACCTTACAAGGCAGCTTATTCTAGTGCTAAACTGATGTTTTTCCTCATACTGCAATAGGAATTTACCTCCTTGAAGCTTCCAAATGTTGGCCTCAATTCTGTTCTTTGATGCCATGAATACTAAGCTGATCACAAGTAATAAATCGTGAATAATAAACCTTATCTCTCTTTCATAGGAATGCCCTTGTCTATAAAATCAAAAATCTTGTCCCTACTAAGACTTTCATGTCTTATACCCAGCTTTTCCTCATGTGTTATGATTCCTAAATTCTTCATTATGTCAGCTGAAGCAAGATACAGTGGAAATCAATGAACTAGACACCACTCAGGGGTCCTAAGAAGCAACCTATGCTAATAAAGACACGTTGAAATGATATGAAAGTGTGAAGGAGGGGCTGAAGCATCTCCTTTGGCCATTAGCACATGGACAGAGTCTTTGGAGTCTAAGAGATCTTGGGGTCTGAGGTCATGTGGCTGGTATCTGAACCCCTCAGTAGTGCTTTGGACACTCAGATTAGTCTTTATAAAGCAAGGCTGCCATGTCTGGAAAAGTCCTTGGGAAGCAAATCTAATTGCTCTAAGAGCCTACCTTCCCTGGGCAGTCTACGTAGCCATCCTGGGGAACCATCTTTGATTTTCAAAGAGAAAGATGGTGGGTGGAATTGAAGTTTTTGAGCTCTATGGTGCTTTTAATTCTCACGCAAACAACTACCACAAACCCTACTGCCATTAAACTCATAACTTCTACATGTTTGGTAAAGAGCTGTAATTGAGAAAAAACTACCAGTGGTACCCTAGCACTATTTAATCCATTTGACATTACCAGGCGGTATCCACCTACACATCTACTGTGAAAATAAGGAATTATTGTTCTAAAGGAGTGCTTTAATAATAAAACCAAAAGACCTAAATGTACGGGTAGTAGGCAACCAATGAGTATCAATAGCGGAAACTAAAATAAGTAAAAACATATTACTACCTTTACACAATGGTAAATTATTTTTTTACTTTGCCTCTCTGATACTTTCAGAGGAATTAGTTAAGTGCATGAAGCTTGATTACTAATCTTGAAGTTTCAAAGCTGTATTGATATAATGATGTAAATGTTACTTATCTTAATTTCTTCTGCTTAACAGGATGACTTTCCTTCTTTTTTACTTAACTGTGTTAATTGCTGCATTTTACTGATGATACTTTTTTTTTTAACTATGTCCAGATGTTAGGGTACATGGAATCATCTCCATGTTACCAATAAGAGAGCTTAGACTGAGAAACTGAAGCTGAGAAGTACTGCATGGGTTCCCAGTAGAACCCAAGTAATATACCAGTCTTCGCTCCAGTACAGTTCACCTTGGTATATTCTTCTGAACATAAACTAACTCACAGAGAGGCATACAATTTAACTCACATATGCACATTTGAATTTCAGAAAATGGAAAATATTAATAATATTAATTGAGCATATAGTTGAACAATTAAAAAGAAAAATTCACTCTTAAACAAAATTCAGAAAGAAATACAAGTTATTCCTCTTTGAATATCTTACCACAGGTTAGTTTTTAAGGGAAAACAGCTCCAGGCAGTATGTGAATCACTTGGTATAGAGTAAGAAGTCAGTTATATCCCATTCTCTAGGTATCTAAGCAGCCTCAAGATGTCTGCTAGGAGTAAGGTGACTAAAGTGCTTTTAATAAAGAAAATGTTTGGTGGTCAAAGGTTAATATCAGAGAGATGGAAAACAGGCCTATTCCTGAGATTTAGTGACAGCTATGTCAAAGCCACAGAATTGACTAGTCTCAAACTGGCCTCTCAATTAAAGAGTAAAATTTAAAGAGAGTTCATCTAATTCTTTGGAGATTTATGATAAGTCCTAGTTAACTGGATACAGTACCCTATATCTTACATTTTATATCAAAGTGTTAGTCTGAGCACTAAAAGAATAATTTTTACCCAACATTCGCAAAGAACCCATCTTAGATTAATTCATTTTGGAGAAGCAACATTTCCTTGTTTCCATTCTACAAAGATTTAAATGTGTCATTCCAACATTCCTCCATCTCATTTTGAAGGTTAAGAGCCATAGTTCATGCCAAGAACATGCATATTAAAGGTTAATGCTATATTTTCATTCCTATCTGATACTCCAAAACCAGCTCCAGAATCCTGTGTTCTTGAGGTGCCTGAGTAGTAGAAAGAGGTGAGAATATTTGGAAGGCCACAACTCCAAAGACTGAGCACAGTTTGTTCTTAAGGAAGAGGAACTCCATGGAAGAAATTTCTTAGAACAGAAATGGGGTGCTTGATATCCAGGTACAGGGAGCAGAGAAAGTAGTATTAGGCACCCCTAGAAAGGACTCTGCTGGCTCTCTCCCTGCCTCCCCGCGGGGGCCCAGCTTCCAGAACACATAGCTCAGCCCTAAATGGTGGCAGAACTAAGGGTACATTGGCAAAGGCAATGTGCGCCCCAAAGATGTGATTGAAAGAAATCAAACATGAGGAACCAGAGGAGGCTAAGGAACACAACCTCCTAGTCACTCCCTTTTATTCTGAAGTTGGGTGCATTGTGGGGATTTGGCCTGTGCATTATAGGCGAGAAGATGCTTCCAGAGGAGAAACCAGGCACTACTCAAACCCAGCTGTCTCAGTCCCCTGACTTACATAGATCTGGCTTCTCTCCACTTTCTGTTTGGCTTTTTTCTTCTGTCCTCAGGAACCAGCCTCACTTCAGCATCTGGCTTTTAATGTTCTGTGCTGAACCAGCAACGCAGAAGAGCTGTGCCCTGAGTACTAGGCAGGAAGTGTCATCCTGAACTGGAGTGACAGCTGTCTTGAAACTGTCCTGGTTTTAACCCTGGTGATTCCACATTCTGGGAAAGTCTTCACTCCTGAGAAACTGGGAACTGTACTTAGTTACCATGACCTGAGCTTGTTGTCAACTAGATAATTGAAAGAACAATATGCAAAAGGATGACTGTCTGAGTAGTGCAGTGTTTTCCCTTCTCTTAAATCTACTGTACTTTATTTAGGCTTATTTAGCTTAGTAATCATTTAAGTAGCAGAAAGATATGTGCCTGGATGCTGCCTAGATCTTAACTTTATTACAGTATCTCTCTCTTTCTTCCCCCTCTCTCTACATAATTTTATTATATTTAAAATATACTATATCTGTGAATTCAAAGCCACTTCATGTTCTGAATACCTCCAGGAACACTATGACATTGCTTGTATTTCTGTAACCTGGATGTTTAGATACATAGAAGGCTTGAGCCATTGTAACATTAGTCCATTATTCCAATTTACACCAAAAGATGTTATTTTTAAATTATCCAGTTACATTAATTATACACATTACTTCGTGATATTATCATGCTTTGCTTGTCTCTATCTTCCCTACTACTCTTTCTTGTCTTCTTTCTCCCCCTCCCCAGTCCTCTTTCCCCATCTACCCTTGTAGTCTCTCTTCCTTATAAAATTATATTTATGGGAATCCCTTTTTCAACACACTCTCAGTCCATAGTAAGGATGATGTAGAAAATATCCCTGGGAAGCTCACTGTACCATTTCCTGTGAGGACGTGGTGGTGTCTAATTCACCGCATTACATGGGGTCTCTCCCTGTGGACCCGGGGCAGGGGTGGTGTTGAGTGGTGACTCCCTGTGCCCTGACTGCTGGCCAGGTGGGCATCCTTTGTGATTGTCCTGCAGTAAGCAGGAATCTCAGGCAAGTGGAGTGAATTTTTTCAGATTTCTCTTATTTTCCTACTTTTATTGTCCATCTACCTCAATTTTACCCCTTTTTTTACTTGTCGTATACATATTTTCTGCATATTATTTAGATATATAAAGAAAATGAAACTAAGCTGTATTGTGGACTGAAGTTACCCAAGTTACTTGGCTTCGTGTGGGTGTATGCTTTACTTGTTTGACTACAAAGAGCAAGTTGCTGGCTCTGGGACCCTCTGTGGGGCTCTCAGAGAAGGATACAGAAGGCAGCCACACACCCCTTGCAAGAGTCTCTTGCAGCCTTCCGGTGCCCACATGAGAAGTTATTTAAGAGAAGTAGCAAGAACACCACAATGGTAGGCTTCTACTGGCAGCTAAAGTAGGGGATATCTGCAGGTGCAGTGGGATTATGTTGTGAATGAACCAAACTCTAGCCCCTCACATATCCTTATAAACTATAAGAATGGGAGAGTAAGAAAAGAAGCATATATAATGTTTGAGTCTCAAGGAAAGGAGGTACCATGCTCTGTTCTCTTTTGGGCCAGGGAAGGAGGTAAAAGGTCTAGGGGAATCAATCAGAAGAAGGTTCCTCACTTTTCCAGGGACCAGCTCCTGGAAGGTAAGAAAATCTCCAAAGCAATGACTGGGGACCAGTGCTATATCAGCTCTAACTCAGCCTCCCAGGATTACCGTGTCCATTGGTGCCCAAGCAAGGAATGGAAGGAGCCAGGAATAAGAAAGCTTTGAGACCAGTACTACTTGTGTAGACTGAGTTCTGAGACCCATGTCCGGTTCTTTAAGGATGCTGGCATGAATTTACGATGTCTCCAGAACCAGACCTGTTGCAATCTCCTCACCTTTCAGCCCATGCACAATACTTCGGCCTACAGAAATCAGTCCTGATACAACACAAGGGAAAGGAGTGACACTGAATTTCGAGAGATAATTTTTGTTCCCAATGGATACTCAAAATAGACATCGAATTCAGTTTTAGAAAATCATGTTCCATGTCCTCCCCTCTTTGCACTGTGAGTTGAGATGAGTCCTTGTTTGTGTTAGTAATGATGATGATGGCCACAATGGGGTTGATGAGTGTATTGGTCAGGTTTTCATTGTTGGGGCCAAACACCTATCATACATATTTTAAAATAGAAAAGGTCTATTTTGGCTTAGAGTTTCAGAGATTTCAGTTCATGGTCAAGTAGCTCTCAAGCAGAAACATAAAGGAGAATGGGCCTGACAGAGGAGAGTTGTGCTGCTCACCTTGTGACAGCCAGGATGCAGACAGTGGAGATGAGCATGGAGACAGGATTATAGCCTTTTAAATTATGCTCCAATGACTTACCTCCTCCAATAGCACATTCAGCTACAGACTCCTCAACGGATTGATCCACTGATGAGATTAGCATCCTCAAAACATGTCTCTGGGTGACACTTATTAAACCATACCAATAAATAACTTCTAAGTGTTGACTTTGTATCCAGCTATACTGATGAATTTGGTTACTAAATCTAGGAGTTTTTTGGTAGTTTTTGGGATCTTCTGTGTGCAGTATCATGTCACCACAAATAACGATAATTTAACACTTTCCTATCTTTACTCTTTTTATTTTTTTCTCTTGCCTAATTGCTCTGGCTAATGTTTCTAGAACTATATTCAATAGGAGTGGTGATAGTGGATATCTTTGCTTTGTTCCTGCTTTTAGAGTGAAGGTTTTCAGTTTTTGACCATTTAGTTAGATGTTGGCTATTGATTTGTCATAGATGGTTTTTATCAGATTGAAATAAAGACTAACTATTCCAATTTTCTGTAGGGTTTTTATCATGAATGGGTGTTGGACATACTTTTTCTGTGTTTATTGAGATGAGTATGTGGTTTTTGTCCTTGGTTCTGTTGATGAAATTTATTATATTTATTGATTTACATATGTTGAACCACCCCATATCCCTAGAACGAATCCTATTTGGTCTTGGTGTACAATCTTACTGCATTCTGTTTGTCTTATTGAGGACTTTTTTGTATCTACTTTCATTAGGAAGTTTGGCTGTAGTTTTCTTTTTTTGATTGGAACCTTCTCTGGTTTTGGTATCAGGGTAATTCTTGCTTCCAGGAATGACTTTGGGAGTATTGTTTCCCTTTAAGTCTTATTAAAGAGTTTGAGCAGTAGTAGCATTAAATCATCTCTAAATTTCTTGTAGGCAACAGTGAACTGATCAAGCCATGGGCTTTTCTTCTGTTGATTTGTTTTTAATTACATTTTAAATTTCATTGACTGATACGGAATTATTTAGAAGTTTTGTGTTTTCTTGATTTAGCTTTGGTAATTCATATTTATCTAGGAATCTGTCAATTTCTTCTGTGTTTTCCATCTTATCTGAATACAGGTTCTTGGAGTAGGTGATAATGATCTTCTTGATTTCTACTTGTTCTATTGAGATTTCAGCATTTTCATTTTAATGGCATGAATTTAAATCTTCTCTTTCCTTTTTTGAATAAGGTCGGTTAATTTTATTTAATCTTTCAAAGAACCAACTCTTCTATTATTGATTAGTATATTGTTTTCTTAGTCTGTATTGCATTAATTTTTGTTCTGATCTTTATAATTTCTTCTCTCTTATCAACTTTGGGTTTGGTTTGCTCTTCTTTTTCTAGAAACTTGAGGTTCAACATTAGGTTATTTGATCTTGCCCTGTTTTTCTGATGTGGGAATTCACTACTAAACATTTTCACCATAGCATTACTTTCATTGCATCCCATAAGTTCTAGTATGTTGTATAGGCATAATCATTTAATTGTAGAAACTGTTTACTTTCCTCTTTAATTTCATCTGTGACCTATTGGCTGTTCAGGAGGGTGCTATTTAATTTCCATGTGTTTATGCTGTTTTTGTGTTTTTTTTTGGCCATTGATTTCTAATTTCATTGCACTATGGTCAGACAATATGCATGGGATAATTTCAATTCCTTTGCATTAACTTATGCATGTTACATGCACTAGTATGTGGTCTGTTTTGGAGAATGTTCCATGCACAGCTGAGAATGATGTGTATTTTGATGTTGTGGGTTAGAACACTCTTAGACATCTGCTAAATCCATTTGTTCACAGATTTTATTTAGTTCTAATATTTCTTTGTTGATTTTTTGTATAGTTGATCTAGTTTCTATTTGTGAAAGTGGCATATTGAGATTCCCTATTAAAACTGTATTAGCTCTTATTCAACTTTTCATATCTGTTAATATTTGTTTTATACAGCTAGATGTGCTTGTATTTGGCATATATGTATTTATGATTGTTATCTCTTCCTCCTGAACTGTTCCCTTTGCAAGCTTGTAGTGACCTTCTTTGTCTCTCTTGATCAGTCTTTCTTGAAATTCACTTTGTCTGCAAATAGAATAAATACCCCTGCTTTTTTCTGGGTTCCTGTTCCATGGAGTATTGTTTTCCATTCTTTGAATTTTAGTCTATAAATTTCTTTTTGAGTTAAATTGTTTTTGTATGTAGCATATTTTTAGAACTTGTTTCTTCATCCATTCTGCCAGTCTACTCTTTTTGATTGGTGAATTGAGACAATTTGGTCATAACTGATGTCTATTGACTTATCCTCATCATTGCATTTTCCTGTTGTTGATTTCATTTCTTTTCCCTTTGTTTAATTGCTTGCCTTCCCTAGTGGGTTCCTTCTATTGGTGTTTTGGGGATTGTAGCCTTTATTATCTCTTTCTTGAATATCCTTTGAAACATTTAGAGTGGTAGTTTAGTGGTCATGAATTTCTTCTGGCATTCTTCCTCATGGAAGTATCTTATTTCTCCATCAATTTTGAAAAATAATTTTGTGGGATACATCAATCTGGGTTAGAGGTTGTTTTCTTTTAGGACTTGAAATACTCTCCAAGGTGTCCGTGACTTGAGGGTTTGTGTTGAGAAGTTTGCTGTGATTCTGATGGGTTTTCCTTTATAGATGATTTGTTCTTTTACTCTAGCAGCTTTTAATATTCTGTTCATGTGCTGACTTACTGGAATATTGACTATTATATGCCTTGGTGTAGATTTTTGTTTTTAGGTCATGGCTAATGAAGTTATATATGCCTCGTATATGACTATGTCAAATTCTTTTTCCATGCTTGGAAAGTTTTCTACCATTACTTTTGTGAACAGGTTTTTGTGTTGTTTGCACTGTTTCCTGCTTTTATGGTAATTCCAATCATATTTATGCTCTTCTTTGGACCATCTTGTAGCTGTGGGATTGAGTTTTCATTTTTCTGTGCTATTTTTAAGAAACCTTTCTTTTTTGTGATTGCTAAATGCAATCTTGCCTTCTAGGTCTGATATTCTACCCTCACATTGGTTCACTCTGCTGCACATACTTTTGAGAGAATTTTTAAATGCCTGGATATCTATTTGAATCTGTTTCATGGATTCTGTTTCTCTCCTACATTAAGCATTCATGGTTTCCATCATTTTCCTAAGTTCCTCTTTTTTTTTTCATCTGCTTCTACTCTAGTTTCACTAATCATGTCCTTCATTATGGTCATCATCTATTTCTTTACCTAAGAAATTATTTCTGATTGGATTTTTTTCTATAGCCTCATTCTTCTGTTTTGTTACTTCTGTTGGTACTATTTCAGAATTCAGGTGGGACGCTTCTGATTTCCTTTACCTCACTGTACTCTGGACTTGCCCTTGGTGGGCTGGAAGTCTGAGGCTGCATCTTGCTTCTGCACATTGTCATTTTTTATCTTGTTTTTGCTTCTGTTTTGATGCTTTTGAATTGCTTATGACAGGTAGATTTATCACTAGTATTGAGGCTTATCCATTAAATAACTGTTCTTCAGAAATGTCTACTAGGTGTACCTGTGTCTTGACCTTTAAGTTTGTCCCAAGAGCCTACCTTCCCAATTTATTAGGGATGAGAAGTTGCTGTCTATTTGGCTCAGCACCAAGTTTTTGGTACTGGACTATGGCAATGTTTATGGCCCCAGACAATCATAGTGTTGGCATAGAAGGAAGAGCAGCTTATTGTAACTGGTATGACACCATAGCTAAAGTAGTACAATTAGCAATAACAATAGCATCAAGGACAGCCTAGAAACTGACAGACTGTGGTAGCTATTAATTTGGTACCTTTAACCATAGGAGCAAGAGCTATAGATATATAACAACATCCAACACAAACCAGGGCTTGTACATAGTGAATTTCCCCTTAGTAGAGTGATTTTATCCAGGTGTGTGTGTGTGTGTGTGGGGGGACTTAAGAGGAAAAAGGAGGCAATAAATGAAGGAGGAAATAAATGAAGAGTAAGATATTAGCAGTAAGACTGAAGGAAGATCACTGAAGCTCTGAGAAACTGGAGAAGAAGACAGGAGAGAAAGAATAAAGGAGAAGGCAAAAGAAGATTAAAGCAAACCAGGAAAACACACAATGTTCACTCACATAAAAAAAATTAAAACAATCAAGAAAAAGAGGAAGAAAAAAGACAAACAAAACAAACAACAAAAATAAAAATGTAAACAACCGAGAGAGAGAGAGATTTATCTGATCACAAGCCTGCAGCTATTCTCTGCATCCACAGTACTTTGGTAGTGTCTAAGTCAGAGCCCAAATTTGTCAACAAGTCTCCAGTAGGATTAATGCTGGGCATGGGGCAATCCCAGCAAGCCTACAGTAGGGTTGGAGTGGGGCACCAACTCTGATCTTGAAGGCTGATCTTGACTTCTGGCTGCAGGGTCTGAGGGCTAAGTCTTCAGCCAGCAACACTATGGACATCCCTCTGTGACCTGCCCACATCTTCTTACCCTGTGTGCCTCCATGGCACTCACCCAGTTGCTGTGGCATTTCAACACTGGGAACCCTAAGACAAAGCCAACTATGCCTGCTTTGAGTCCAGTATTCAGTTGGTTCCTCCTAACCCTTTCACAGTCTTTTCTGTCCACCCCACTGCCACATCTCTCTCCTTTCTCAAGCTTCTACGCATAGGGGTAAAGTGCTTTTTCTCTTTGCTTTATGGTTCCTCTCCTCACTGTCTCTGCAGGTTCCAATTAGCTTCAGTAGCATGCACCATGTACCTCTCTGGTCCACTAGCATGTTTCTCACTGGAGGTTTCTGGGCTTGCTCTCTCTCTTGGTGTGTTCCTATAGGTCCGATACTCCTCTCACCATGACCTGGGCTTAGAAGTCCAATACTGATGACACCCTACTCAATCAGAGTTTGTTTGTTGTACCTTCATAGTCAAAGTACAAACTGGTCAACCATCGGGGAGGGAGCAGCTTCCTGGTCACTTGTTCCTGGTATGTGCCACTGAAAAATGCTGCCAGGCTGCAACATACTCTGTGTTTTTAGTTGATTCTCTCTGAAAATCTCCAATGTGACTCTGCCTCTATTCAGTCACGTTGAATTTACCAATAAGTAACTTTCATGGAGCGTTTATTATGATACTACTATTATGTCTTTGTTGTGCACGTGACATGATCAACTCATGAAATAATTGCAAAAGATGGTGTATAGGATATGCTATGTACCCCCAAGTCCTCATACTTTTGATGGGGCTGAGTCTGATGCTTGTGATCAGTTTGTTGTCTAGCGCCAGGATTAATGACGTGACTGCTACACCCGCCCAGGGGTGGAGCTGAGATACAGTATAAGGGAAGGCGGGTCTTCCTCTTGCTTGCTTCCCGGCTTCCGCCCTCTCTCTCGCCAGCGCGGATTGCGGCTTGCAGCTTGCAGCCGCCATGAACTGTAGCTCCGTCATCCCATGCTGCCTTGGAGCCCACTTTATGAACTGAAACTCCCGAGAAACTGTAAGAATAAACCTTTCCTTCCCTAACTTTGGGTGTCAGGTATTTTGTCTCGGCAACGAACAAAAAGTAACTAAGACAGATGGAAACCACTAAATTCCTTTTGAAGGCATCAGAGAGGATAAGTAATTCACTCTATTACATAGGGGAAGGCAAGATTTGAACCTGTGCACTTTCAATGCCCTTTAGTAAAACATGCTATGTTCATGATCCAGTTAGTCTGAAATTCTTCCCCATTCTCAAATGAAGACCTTCCTGGGGGAGCAGAAATCATTCTTTCTTGTTTTACTTAAAAAAAAAAAGCCAACAGTTACTCATGTGATCCTTATCTTTTCTCCATTTCCTCCTTTTTCAAGCCAAAATGACCTTGGCTCTGACCTGAGGTTTTCTTTATTCCACGACTTGTGATTTACCTTTTGCCTTCATTTCTAGGCTTAAACTGGACCAAAGGACAGTGAATACTCTAAAAAGCTTGTATTTTTATGAGTCTCATATTAATGCCTCCCAGTGGCAAGTTCAGAAATCTCTTTCAGTACGTACCACTCACCCCTGTAATTCTGGACTATCTGTGTCTGATGCTGTCATCCACTGCCCTGGGGCATCAGTTCTTTGGGCTTGTGGATTATAGTTCCCTTGCCAGAACTTTCCTCTGTCTATCAAAATTATGGTGGCAGAGAAGATAAAAATGCAAAGACAAAAAAAGTAATTCTTCTCCCTCCAAAACTTTGAAATTCTTTGAGGCTTTCATTCCCTCTTGCTTCTCTGCAGATAACAATGAAAAATGGCTTCTTCTGCTGCTTTTATTGGCTTAATGTTTGGGGTCATAAGAATGTAAATGTTTCCCCAAGGAAGAATACATTTGGGGAATTAACTAAGATTTTTTTTATTTTAGTTACAAAAAAAGAAGAAAGAATCTGCTGAATTAAACTATGTCAAAAAGGAAATAAAGAATGGAGACCCTATCCATTTGGGTTAAGATCTCCTGGGATTCAAGCAGGTCAACTCTGTGGCTCCCATTTTATTTGACTTAGCTTTAAATAGCTCGATTTTAAATCCAAAAACTGTTTTATTTAAATATATTTGGACCAGATCACATAATCAGTAAAACTGATTTTGTTCCATATTTTAATCATTAACTAGCTGTTTTGTCTCTTTTTTCAGGCCAAAATCTCAATGTGAGGTGTATTTAACACGTCTCTTCCTCCTCATCTATTTCCTCTCTATCTCTCCTCTAGTCTGCTGTGTACCTTCATTCCTTTACAGAAACTAAGCTTTTTGAAATCCCAAAACCATCCCCAAAGACAACAGAAGAGACACTCAGTATTCTCTTCATCACCCTCCTTGAGGCCATCAGAATGTTTGACCTTCTTCTATCCTTGGAGTCTTCACCCCCTGGAGGCTACTTCTCTCTCAAGAGGTGTCCATCCTCTGGGTGTTCTCCAAGGCTTGGCTCTTGGCTCTGGTGAACTTAATTTTCTCCATATTAGTCTTGGCTCAGTCTCCTATCTTCAGCTGTCAGCATCCTTTATGTTATTCCCAAGTTGCTTTCTCCCACAGTTGTCTCCCTCTGAGCATGCAACCAGCATTTCCATCACCTTCTGGGGAATTCAGATGGTTGATTTGCTTTACCCTGGCACCTGAAACTCAGTAGCCCACCTGCCAAAATCATGTTCTTCCTTCCAAGTCTACTCCCTCTCCAGAATTCTTCCCCAGTGGCACTATCATTTTGTGTCTCAATTACTGGCCCCAGAAAACTCAGTCTTCCAGAATCATCTATGACCATTTCCCTGGACATTAATCTCACTGGGGTCATATACATCTTTTAACCACCATCTCCCTGGAGTTTGGCTAAGGCTTAGCACATACTATGAGCTCAATACATATTTGCTGTATGACTGAGTGAAATTTCCCTTTTGTATTCCCTCAGTCATCAATCTAATGAATGTATTAACCAATCTACACATATGTATTTGAGGAGCCCCTAAGGAGGATCTGCTAGGAGTGGAGGGGTCAAGACAGTTTGTTATGATATGAATTGTGTATCAGCTTCTCCCTAGCTGGGTAACCTTGAGCACGCTACTTAACCTATGCTTTCTCCAGTTCTTGGTCTGTAAAGTGAGGAAATAATAACACCCACCCAGATGTGTGATGATGGCAGAGGAGGTGAGCTGTGCCTGCGGAGGCCTGGAAGCCTGTGAAGTTCTGTGAACTCATGATGTCAGAGGACCAGGCAACCATAGCAACCACAGCTGGAGGCTGCTTGGGTTGGAGGGTCCAGCACACCGATCAGCATGGAACGCAGCAGGAGAAAGCCTGTTTGAAGCTCACCTGATAGGGAAATGGTTTCTAACTCTGTTCCCGCAGGCCCCAGTTTTCTTGAAGTGGTTGCTAAGAAGGCCCCTGGGCCTGAGTACTATGAAGGAGCAGCTTTCCTAGGATTGGTTTTGCCTCTTGGTTTCTGGGTGAGGTCTCTTTGGAAGGGAGAATCCTGCTGCTTTCAAAAGGCATGCATGCCCTGAAGGGAGTCCAGAAGGCAATCTGAGGAGTCTGGGGTTTCTCCAGAGGCGATGGAGGGGGGTAGGGTTTTGATGGAAGAATAACTTGACCAAAGCGACAGTTTGTTAAGACCGCTTTTCTTACACCACATTTGGCAGTGTGTGCGGTTGGCTGGAAAGAGGAACAAACATCCTCCAGGCAGGAAGAGCTCTGCCCACTCTGTCTCCCGCAGGGCATTCCCTCCAGCAGCAGAATGGTGGGGCTCCACACCGTCTTTCCTAAATACGGGGGCAGTTCCCAAGCCCTGCTTTACCCTTGGCCTCTCCATCAGTGCTAGCTCTCCAAAATACCTCCCTGTTTTTGGTTGTGGGGTAAGAATGAAATTCACTTGCTGGGCATGTAAATTTCTAAGTCCTACAGAATGACAGACTCTGCCTTTCTACTCCTGTCTGCTACAGTAGCAAGTCTGCCTCAGCCAGCTAAACCTCCTTCCAGAATCCGCAGCTTCCACATTGGGTGTGTATTTTCTCTTGTGCATTCTGTGTATGCCTTGTCTTGGGATGCCCCCCTGCACTCAGTTATGTCCTGGTAGTCCTCACCCAGACCCCACAAACTGTTTTTGACCATGTTTGGTCTATCTTTCTCCATGTGAATGCTTGCAAGAGACCTGCCACTTGCATCCTTATCCCGTCAGTGATGAGTGTTTTTTCAGTTGCCAGTGTCACCTAACATAGCGTTGGGCTCATTGCATACCAACAGACCCAAATAATTGCAATTGGGCTGCATTTGGAACAGCTCTGATTCCTCTCCTCCCCAGTGGGACCGTAGCCTAAGCCACTCTACAGCACAGCCCACCTGTGACCTGCCTACCTTTTGCCCTTGGTGCCTGAGCTCCCCTGCCCAGCCTGAGGACATGTGCTGGACACAGAACAGGAGCATACAGGGGTCTGTACAGCCAGTCATATTTTGAGAAATGGCTTCAGTCCAACTGGCAGCTCTTCTTGACTCTAAAATGAATTCTAGACAACTGTTAGTGCAATCGAGATTCACAACACTGCCCATAAAAGGATTGAAAAAAGACCCACTTGGACAGCCTGAGTAGTGAGGACAGTTTCCCCGGGGACAGCCCGCTGAGGGAGTTGTTCCACTCAGAGCTGGTCTAGAAGACTGCAAATGCACTTCTGCTAACCACAGGCAAGCGTGACAAGAACAATTTACAACTTGTGGTTGAGGCGGAAATAAAAAGGCTTCCTGTTCCTCACGTTGCCCAGTCCCCAAATGGCAGTGCCATCAAGGCATGGCACGTCACAATGATACCAACTCCTGCAAAAGACTTCCTCTGCCTAGCAATTGCCAATGTCCTAATGATCTCCTGTTTCATGGCTTTCCTCTTTTACAACTCAGGAACCTTGGCAGAGATGGCTTTACGTGTCATTAACAAATTGTTCCCTGTAATCTTTCTCCACTGTGCCAGGTATAAGACATGGCAGGTGTTCAGTGCACCAGGCTCTGGTCCTCAGGGAGCTTGAAATACAGATGGAGGGATGAGAGATGCTAGCAATAAAATAAAGGACAAATAATGCCTCTAGAGAGCTCAAGCTAATGCCAGAGCAATCCAAGGAGGATGTGTTAGAGCAGTTGGGAAGGGCAGATCCCTGCAGGCTGCCTTCTCAGTCAGTACAGGGTCTACGAGTGAGGTGGGGAATGAGTTGAAGTTGATCTTTAGGAATGATCTGCTGGATTCAAACCAAGATGACAGGTGAAGGATTAGGACAGTGATTCACTTGCTGCTAGGAAGCTTGTGTTTCTTCCAGAAGTGTGTGGGGAGTTTCCATTCACTGTGGTCAGATTGCTGTGGGAAGTAAGATTTACAGAAGAGTGGACCTCAGGGCCCCATAAGGATACCACAGAAGCAGCATGGGGAGGGTTCATCTTAGCCTGTTCTCACTAATAAGTGATTCATCACCATGCTTGCCCATGCCATGAGAGACCCACAAATCAGTGACCAGATTAAATGTAGGGAAGAAGCATCTTGGCTTCAAATTAAAGTTGAGTTATTGTCAGCATTGTTGTCACAGGTGGGAATGGTAAAGGAGCCAGGTCAGAAAAGCATGGAGAACGACATGGAGTCAACAGGAAACAGCCTTCCTTTTGATGCATGTTTACCACCAACATTCTGCACCTGTTAACATTCACTGTAGGAATATTTAATGCATTTAAAGAGCAAGAGCCTTCCTCACCCCCAACCCCCGCCCCGGCACAGACCTTCCCTGTTCACCTCCACTGCATGGAAAGCTCATCCACATATAGGGTCATGTATCATATTTCTTGCCTGCCTTTTAACAACTTCCTCCTCAAGTCTTTTGTTGGAGCCAATAGGAAATAATGACTTTGCTTAATTTGAGTTCTCTGCCTTCAGGTTTTGCTTGGCTCCTCCGGCACATACCAATTCAGTGCGCCACCCAGCACAGAGATGAAGGCACCAGACTGGATCTCCGTTATCTATTCTAGAACCGATATTTTATGATGCTCCCAAGAAAACTCTTTATGTATGCTTGGGAAAAGTTCCGTCCCCAAGTGACAGGAGTGCTTCAGGTCTGCTTTGGACATTGCACAGACCAGGGGTAGAAGCCAGGCCAGGCCTCTTTCACCACTCTGAAATCTCAGGGCCTCTTTCTCTGGTGGAGGTTGATGAGGAGCAAGTATCTGAATGCATGTGAAGCCTTCAACACAGAGCCTAGTTCAGCACAAGAACTCACAGTAGTAGACTAAAGAACATGAAAGTTCAAGATGAAGGGTAAAGAAGGAGAAGGCAGGCTGTACAGGAACGGCAGACGGGGTCAGACTTCAAAAGAGCCACCCTATAGATCAGTATCTGGTGGCCTGGAGACAGGATAGACTCAATCTATCTCAGCAGTGCAATGGAAGAAGAAAATCAGGACAAGGTCAACATTCTTATCAAAATACAGTCTATCGTAAAGATAACACAGGCCAGCAGCATGCTCTTCCAATGTGGACACAGCTGCGAGGAGTGACAATCACTTGCTGGCCTGCACAGGGACCTCTGGGGTAAGGCCCTAGGAGGAAACCAGGGTCCTTTAGTGGCCCAAGAGTGAAGAGGGACACAAGGAACCCAGTTCAGTTAGTGAGCAGACAGGAGACAGACTGGTGTAGGAAAAAGTCATGCGTGAGAATTTTATATTTTCTGTGGGGAGAAAACTTTTCATGTTAGAAGAGGAAAGTTATCAATTCTTCGTTTTCCCCCAAAGCAGAAGAGAGCACATTTTAAAAATACTTTATTCAACATTCTAAATTTGAGGCTTTTTGTTTGTTTGTTTGTTTGTTTGTTTTGCTTTGCTTTTAATTGAGAGGATGTTTATTAGTGTGAAAGTGCGGGGAATTGCCCATTGGCCCAGCAATGATCAAAAGCTGCAATGAACCATTCTATATACAACAAGCTCAAAGCATTCCATCTCCTCTTCCTGGGGCTCCCCGTGGAAGTGATCAGCCTGGAACTCGGGACTGCAGGGAGAGAGACAGAGCCCCAAGTCTCTTTCTTTGGTTAGAGATACATCAGTTCGCTGCCACCTGGGCCTAGCCTCAGGAGTTCTTCAAAGTGTGCTTTTTACTGGGGCTTCCTCCTCTTTTATAGGGGGCAGCTGAGCTTATTTGTGTGAGGCTTATGCACAGTTTCTGAGAGCTTGCAGCTAGGCAGTACTTGCTGTGGGAAAATAGCACAAGCTGATGTTTTATTCCCAGGGAATCGGGAAAATACAAATAAATTACAGCCATGACACCTTCAGTGGGATTGTCTGGTCCAATGTGCTTTGCAGTGAAATGATGTTGTACTGTTTTATCTTATAAGCAATAAGTCTGAAACAGGATTTTAGAGAATTTTAAAGGAATTCCCCGCAAGTTCTGACATCCCAGTGAAAAGAAAGCATTTGGCTCTGAAGTTTCAAGACACAAAAGAGGTCTAATTCCCATGGAGCAGACACTGGTAGGAATGTTTGAACCAAAAGGCATGAGTCCCCACGCAGGTCTGACACATTGTAGTGGACTGAGAAGTTGTGTCAGGAGGAATAATTGGACTTAACTTACTCTCCTTCTGCTAATTCCATTGCTTTCAAAGAAAATAATTAGCATAGTATGGGGAAGGGATAATATACACACATACAAGTTGAGAAGGCTGGAAGGCTCATAATGTCCCCTAGTGTTACAGGCAACTGAGTTAGATAGAGATATTATAGGCAGTCAGACAGGGCTAGGTCCTAGAAGAAGCCAGTGCAGGAGGCCAGATAACTTGCAGCTGTGGTGGAGACAGACACCTCCTGATGTGGGCCGGGCCTCAAGACAAAAGATCAAACAAAAGCACCCACATCCTAAGGAGTAATATTCTAAATAGGTCTCTATCTCCCTGAGGAAGCCAGGAGTCACCATTCCAATCCCCTAAGGGAAGAGTCACTGCTCTTTAATCATGCCCACTTGCTACATGACTCGCTTCTTCATTTGTCCCCAATTTAACCAATTTTACCTGAGCAATTAATCTTATTAGTTGACAATAGTTCTGTCCCACCTCATGCCCACCTTGCGAGTTCCCATGTTGTCCCAACCTTAGACCTGCCTCACTTGGTGGTTTTGCTCGATAAAAGTCCCTAGAAAAGATAGTCTTTGGCAACCCACTCAGGACCCCTTCTGTCTCTCAGACAGAAACTTTCTTTCTCTCAATAAATATATTCTGCTCTTAACCTCCATTGTTCCTAAAATTCATTCTTCAATTTTAGAGAACACAAACTCTTTCCGGACATATGGTAGGCTGGGAGTTTCATTCCCTACATGACTAGTTCTCCTGGAGTGAGCTGGGGGAGGAAGAGTGGCCTCTTCCCTGGCTTGGCCCACTGACCATGTAGGCTCTTGGCAGTGACAAGCTGTGGGCAGCAGCTGCCCAGAACCATCTCAGAGAGCATGGGAGCTACCTGTGGGTTAGGGTGTCTTAACTTTCCATCATGCTGCCTTAAACTCAGGACCAACTTCTGGACCAGTACATTTCTACAGATGTGATCACACTGGAAAGGCATGACCCTCTTACCCATTAAGGGTGGGTCCAGAATTTGTCGGGCCGAAGCTCATTCTTTTCAGAGTTCAGAAAAAGAATACTAAATTACAGGTGCGAAGTTGAGAACAAGACCTTAGGAGCCATCTGTGCCTGGCAGAGGCTGTAAAACTTACCCTGTTAGCTTCACAGGAGTAAATCATCTCTGCCTCATCATAGGTTCTGAACAGAGGGCCGCCAGCCCATGCACAGTGAGCTGGACCTTTGGAAATGGAGGCACACAGCATATTGGGACAGGGGCAACACTTCTGATGAAATAAGAAAGGCTTGATTCCCCCATGGACAAAGGCTTCTCCCAGAATCTCAGCCACAGAGGACAAAACAAAGAAAGCATGTGTCCTATGTCCTCCAATAACACACAGTCATGGTCCCCAGCCACAGAGGACACTTTTCTTGCACCTATGCTTCTTTCAGGGTCTAACAGGGTGTCAGGCACACAGCCAACTCATGGACAAATGGATGCTGAGGTGAAGAATTAAACTGAAACAAACAAACAAAAATACTCAGTGTGATACCCCAAAGAATCGGATGTACTCAGAGCCAGCTCAAAGGCAAGAGATTCCCTTCCTGTACCAAAGAGACCATTGTATTCCTGTTTTGCCTGGAGTGCGGTAATAAATTTCTCCTTGTCAAGGAAGGGGGGATTCTCTGGGCCCTTGTTTATGAGCTAATAGAACTGCAGAGCCCCTATGGGTCTGGGAAGTCTGTGAGGAAGGAAATATCCCACAGGGATGAAATTGTGTTTGATAGAAGAGATTCCAATAGATCAGGAGGAACAGTGGTAGGGGAGTGAGGAAGCTGTCCACAGTGGAGGCTTCAGAAGGGTTCATCTCTCACCCCAGGGCTGGGATGACTTGAGAGGGGTCTTTATGTGCTGACTTCAAATGCTAGGTGAGGACACCTTGTTCCACTAATGCACAGAGGCAGTGTGCTGAGAAAAAAAAAAAAAAAGATGGTTCTGTGGTTTGGTGCATCTGGGAATCAGCATACTAAATCCCCCACATAGGAATTCATAATTACATACTCATATCAAAGTCTGAAAAGTCTCACACTTGCAAATCAAAATGACTTTAACCTTGTCCAACTTTCTCCCAAAGGTCTTTGGCCCCAAAGCTGTTGCTCAGGTGACAGAGCCAGCGCTCAGTGGACTGAGGAACGGTGGCAGGGGCTAGAGGACTCTTAGCTGCTGGAGGCTGCTGCGCTGTAAATGGCTCTGCCCTGAGGCTCGGTGTGGGAGCCTGTGGAGGACATCTGGGGAAGAAGTGGGGAAGAGAGGGAAAAAAGTCCTCAGGAGTAATGCTTGTCTTTCTTGGATGAGAGAAATACGGAAAAGAATGCCCTAACCTCTGTGGTGAAGAAAAGCTAGTCACGGGGGTGGTGGTGGGTGGTGGTGGTGGTGGTGGTGGTGGTGTAACTGAGATCCATGTGATCACGATAGGCATATTATGACAGATCTTATTAGGGTTAGGCATATTACTGGTATGCTTACAATTTTACCATTGCTATTTACTGCTATCACAGAGAATGAATTCTCATATCCATCTGAAGTTTCATTGCACAGTTCCTTAGACTTCTTTCCATCCTTGAAAAAGTTCCAGAAAATGTCTGGCCACCTTAATACGATTCTCATTGTGGATGAGGTAATGTGACTCACTCAGAGTCACACTTCTGGGAATGGGGCGGCCAGCACTCAAGCCCTGGGGTGGGAGAGCTCTGACTTTTTGGTCCCTTCTTTAGGAATAGCCAGAAGGCGTGTGGCTGTCTGTCCTTCCCTGGAGTAGACCAAAAGGACCAGGGCCTCTGGATTCTTCACAGAAGGCTCAGAGGAAGGCACAAGTGCTTGAGCAGGTGTGAGCGCTTGCCCTGATGCCCAGAGACTGAGCTCATATCCTGAGAGGGCTCCCCTGGCAGACTAAAAAGTTGGGAAACAGTGGGCCCGTGAAAGGGAACCAAAGGGGATCTCCTTCCACTCACATTTACCTTTTCAGTCTCTTTTAGACCAGCAAAAGCAGCTAAGAGAGAAAAATCTTATGTGGATTTTTCTAAAGGCCTTGATTGACAGGCACAAATACTGCCCTTAACTATATTGTAGGCTTTTCTAAAAAATGAAAAAATGAAAAAAAATTGAAGAGAGCTTGATCCATCTTAAGACTTTGGAGGTTCACTTAGTTGCTCTGGGATTCTGAGAAGCTCTGGGGTGGAGCTGATTCCAGTGACCTTGCCCCAGGCCCTGAGGGCCGGTGAACCAGGGGCAGATGGATGGGGATATTTTCCTTTAATCCCACCCCAGCCTTGGTTCTTATGAGGTTCTGAATCCAGCCTGAGGAAGCTATAGCTTCAAAGATGACCTGGCTGTGGCCCAAAGTCTGGGATAATTTCAGGGAGCAGTGGGCTAATCCATAGACCACCTGGTCTTTGGCTGCATGTTGGGAGAAAGCAGGATGTGGCCACAGAGCCGAGCAATAGCACAGGCCTTTAGGCTGAGTACAGAAAGGTTTATTTTATTTGATTGAGTATTTTTTGGGCACTCAATCTGAAATGGTGCAGAGAAAATGAGAGTGAGAGAGATGAGGAGGCCTTTAATGAGGAGGGCATGGGAGAGCTTCACGGGTCAGGGGTGCAGAAGCTCTCAGTGAGAACAAAGAAGTGTAGTTACTTTTAGCAGTTTTGGCTAGACGAGGAGTTTGGGAGGTGGGTAAAATGACATATTAACAGCTGATTTGAAGGAGCATCTGCCTGTGTAAAACAGGACATAGAAAGATTTACTGGGGGCTGGGGGTGGAGGCTTGGGGGGTTGTGAAGTTTTGGGATTGGAGAGGGCTCTGGCATACATGCAAAAATGGAGTGGGAGGTTTATCCCTGGAATGAGAACATAGAAGTTACTCTTAGAGAACTAAGCTGTTTCTCTGGGTCCGGTACCAAGTTGGGCCGATGTCAGGTTACAGATAGCTAAGCCCCAGGCTAGCAGAATCTATCATTATTATTATTATTATTGTTTTTGGTACTGATCAAACTCACTACCTCATGCTTGCCATTGAGCTAAATCCCCGGCCCAAGTCCAGGAAGATTTAGAACCCAGAGAAGCTTCCAAAGGGACAGAGCCACACTGGGTGTGTCCTTGAGAAGAAGTGGGGTGGGGTTACACTGAGTGGGGAGTTAGTTGGAGGAGGAGGTCCCCAGATCCAAGAGATGTCTGGTGTGGGTCCGGGTGTGGTGGGATGTAGTAATAATTTTTATCTAGAAAGGAAGAAACAGACTGAACATTTTGTCAGATGGGCCAGCCAGGGAAAGGAGCTGCGGTGTGTGATTAGTATTAGACAAGTAGCAGATGGTGGGGGACTCAGCAGGGAGCGGGTGTCTCCTCTGGGGCACAGTGTCAGTGACTTTGAACTGCAGAGTGTAGTACCCTTGTTCAGAGATTGTGGTGAGGGCAGAGGTGTGGAACAGAATCAGAATGGGAGCTTGTTGTGCAAGGACAGAGGTACTGGGACAGGACGTCTCAGGCAGGGAGGCCATGGAGTCACCACTGAGTGGACGGGTTTCGCCATGCTTCCCATGCGCTGTGAAGTAGAGCACTGTGAGTGTGTCGTGTGGATCACAGACATAACCCATCTGACACAGACCTGTACCCACTGCTCGGGCCAGGTTAAGTGAAGAAAACACCAAAAGCACTTCAGCAAATCCTGCTGAGGAATTCTGTGTCCATCATACAGATCTCTTCAAGGCCCCTGACTGCCCACCTTGTGTTCAAGTAGCTCATGTTCCCCTTGGCCTTGATGTTCTTCTTGGTGTGAACTTTTCTGAGGACACAAATGTTATATCTGTACCTTCTCCACCCTCTTGCTTCTTGTAACAGGCTCACTTGCACAAATCCCCCTGCTTTTCCCAAGGGCACTGTCTGCCTGTCTTGCTAAGAGAAGTTTTCCAAAAACATGAAAATAAGGCAAAAGGAGAAACGTGAGTCCTGTCAATGTCATGCTAGAGATTGACCTGAAAGACCCATCCAAGAATTGTTCATTTCCCTGGGGCGCTGCTTGGCTCACTACTGACTACTGCTTAGGACCTGGACTCACTGAAGTTACTTGAAGATTTGTGCCAGACAGATAGAGAGCAAATTATTTCTGCCTGAGAGAAAGCTCTAGACGGATGGTTGTCGCAGGACATAAGCCAGTGCTTAACATGTAACCCAGTGGCTACATTATTCCACATTCTGCCTTCAGTGGATGCAAATACACAGACCTCCAGAGTTCTGGAACCAGCTTTTTCTTCTGTTTCCTCACTACTGCTTTAAACAAGTCTTTGATAGAAGTTTATTCTCCTTTCTTATACTTTCAGGGTTTTGACATTTTAGAAACTTGGTGGTTTTAGAGATGGTCTCATTGCATTCCAAATGGGCTCCCCTGCGGGAGCTATCTAAACCATGCTGCAGAAGAACAGCCCCATGCCACAGGGCCCCCCAGTACCTTTCTTCCCAAAGTGTTACCAGCACCTCCAGAACATGATCTTTCCTGACTCTTTTTCTCTGGTTTGTTTGTTGGTTGGTTTCAAATTTGGATTCTGTTTTTGTTTTTGGCTCTTGGTCAAGTTTATTCATCCAATTAACTTGCAGTTCTTCTTGCAATCTGTCTCAGAGCCTGGAGGGTCCGCTTCTTCTCTTAGATTACAAGTTGACCTTGTCTGAGAGTTGAGATCCACCCTGTGAACCAGAACCTCAGTTTTGGGCCATACGACATCAGGACTGTCGGGGACATATTACCACCGCCCTCCACTGCACAGCGGGCTGCCCTCTCTATATCCCTGAGTCCAGTCTGCCCAGCAACTGAGCTCTCTGAACCTAGCTTTGTGGTGCGACCACTTGGTGACGACCATGGGGTTGAGTGAATGTGGGAGAAGCTGGTTTGCTGGTCTCTTGTTTGTCTGTTTGGAATCAAGTTGCTAAAAGAAACTTTCCTACCCACTGGAAGGAGAACAGCTTTTTGAAAGCTGGGTGGTGAGCTTTAGTATTTCTGTACCTGGTTTTAAGTTCAGCTCAGACTGTAGAATTGCATCTTTAAATTCAAAGTGGGGTTGTAAGTCTGTAACGGAGGACTGCTGCTATCACTGTGTTCACGCAGTATACATGCTAACTTCTGGAGGGTATTAATAAATTAGATTTGAAATTCCCTTAAAGAAATTCTGTTCCGACAAATTTATAGAGATTGATAAACATTTAACTATACCTAGTATTCCCTGAAAGTCCAGGAAATAATGAAACTGAACTTGAAATACTTTAAATGTGCTGGGTGAAAGGTTCTTGCCCTAGTATAAATTACTGTACAATTATGGCAATGGTCTAACATGGCAGAAGGGCAAAACTGGACCGCTTACCCCCACAACCACTCCCTGCTTCTTCCTCTTCGGCCCAAATTGTTACTTTCCTGTTTCCTGTTGAAGAAAATTCCAATCAGTTCCTCGCACATCATCAGTGCCCGCCCCATGCGCCACTTCAGATCAGAGGTCACATAACCCTCTGCCTCTCTGCATCTGGTTGGAGGAGAAGGTCAAACCCCCGTGGGTGATGGGCTCCTCCCCTCCCTGCATCCTTTCTCTGTCCTTCTGCTTCTCTATTGCACCGGAAAACTCTAACACTGGGTTTCTAAGAAAGAAAAAAACTGAGCATATGGAGCATGCCTATAATCCCAGCACTTGAGAAGCTGAGGCAGGAGGCTCACCCTGAATTCGAGGTCAGCCTGGGATACACAGTAAGTTCAAGACCAGCAACAAGTTCACATGCACAAGGAGAACTGTTCAAAGGATCACACCATTTTAGTAATTTTGGTGTAGAAACAGCAACAAGTCTTTTCCCTGATTTTATAAGTTTGGAGTATAATTCAAGCATATATTTTGCTTTATTTGAAAATTTATATTTCTCTTGAAGAAGTTAATTACAATTATAATTGTAATGTAAGCCTGATAAAGTTTTTGTAAAGCTTGGTTTACTGAGGAGATAAAATGACATTCTTAGTGTTTAAAATTAAGAAAAAGTATAAAATTATGTATTTACTAATTTGAATTATGGGTCTGACAATTAATTTCTACATTAACAGTAATAATATTCTTTAGTATATCAGCTTAAATATGATTTCCAAAATCCTTAGTTAGCTTAAAAATTGGATTATAAAAATCAAGGTTATTAATGGATAATTTTTTGATACTTGAAAAAATTCAGGGGCTGAGGATTTAGCTTAGCAGTGTAAGCTCCTGCCAGGCAAGCATGAGGTCATGAGTTCGATCCCCAGTACCAAAAAAGAAAAATTTAGTAAGATTTAAAATTTTTAAAATATTAGTCCAACCATATTTTTAAATATATGACCTTTTTGTTAGCCAAAGTACTTATACACCTGAGGTTATACATGAAATGTCCAATTTAAAAATACATTTTATTTAATCAGATACATCATGCTTGCATAGGAGCTCGCAGTTCATTTCACATTGAGTACTGTAAATTGTGCCACATATCCGACATGGGTATGTATGTGACTGAAAATTGCAGTGAATATTTAAAAACTTATTACATAAAAGACACACTGACATTGATTCCCTTCAAAATCTTCCCTCTTGATTTGAATACATTTATCCCATTGTTCTTGTTGCTTTCTGAAGCAGTTCTGGAAGTCCTCTTTTGTGAATGTCTTTAGTTGTGCTGTTGTGGCTGCCTAGATATCATGAATTATTCAGAATGGTTCCATTTCATGGTCATTTTGACTTTGGGGAAGTGCCAGAAGTAACACAGTGCAAGACTCAGTGAATAAAGTGGGTGAGGACACACTAAAGTTTTTACAATGTTTGTATAATTCTTTTTCCATTAGATGGCACTCAGCAGCAGTGTTCACTGTGTTTTTTTCACATCTCACAGTGACATGTTTGCATACTTTGCTTATTGTTATATATTATAGGGAAATTGTTCTTTGAGTTTGGTTATCAAAAATGTTCATTATTTACTAGTAACAAAAGTGTAAAAAGGGATATATGTGAGTGTAGGGGTCCTATTATTTATGTTTGCAAATTTGTTGATCTAAAATATTTGTATATCAGCATGTTAATATGAGACTACATCAGAAATAATGACAAATAAATATTACTATATACAAGGTAATAAAATTTTCAGTTTGCTTTTCATGAGAAAAAGGGAATGATTTTATATCAAGAAGTCAAGTGACATGACAGTTCTGTGAAGAACACAACTTGGGTGGCACTAATACGGTGGGGATGACATGAGGGATATTTGTCTTGGGTTACAATACCTGGAAATACTAAATCAAAACAAGAAAATATGTTAAATTTGCCAATATTTACTCTGTTCTTACAGGTTTACCAAGGTGCTATTAATAAAAACTTGTTATTTTTTCTGGTAATTTATTAACCTAAAACTCAAATTTGATTTCCCGTCTGTCAAAAGACTGTTTTAGTTCTAGAATAGTTAGTGTATCATAATAAGCAATAGTCAAAGATTATCTTTTACTTTTGTCATAATTTTCCTGGGCAACATAGACAACATTTCTGAAGAGTAAACTTTTTTCCCATGTGTTGACTTTTTAAACCACTGATTATTTACAAATTTTAAAAGCTTCTCAAATCTAAAAGCATTACTTTCCTAGCAATTGTACTGTTTCCTCTATGTGTATTTTAAAACACTGTATTGTCATTTTGACTAATAACTAGTCAATCTAAATCCATATTTTTCTTGGGTGCTAAAGATATTTTTAAAGCCTCCTCTAATAGCTATTAATTTTGCTCTTGCTCAAGTAATTTTTTTTCCTTTTCAAAAATGTATTTTACATAGAAGCTGTACATATTTCCCAGATGGGAAATCACAAAGATTTATTTTTTCCTCTTCTAAAAAGAGGGCTGATAGACATTCCTTGCTTAACTCTTTTCTTCTCTTTCTCTTCTTTCATTTGTTGTTTTCCTCCCTTCCTCCGTCTGCCCCTCCTTCCTTCCTTTGTGTACTGGAGGTGGAACCCAGGGGTCTGTGCATGCCAAGGGAGATTTCTATATCTTAGGTAGCTATAAGACCTATATGGGTAGATTTGTGGGGAACCACATAGACAACTCTCCTTGCCTCTCCTTGAAAAGAAGAGTAAATATCTCCATGTTGGATAAACTTGGCCTTATCTCCATGTATTGATATGTACAGAGCTGGCTAGGTTATTTCTTTGTCCCTTCAATTGGCTTTAAGCAATGTAAATTGGGCTGGCTGAGGAGCTGATGTATAATCTCTAAGGCAAAGCAACAGGTCAGTGTTACCCTGCCCAGTGACTCCCCAAATATGTGGTTGAGCCAGGCGGGATGGAGAGCTGTGCTCCACGCTGTCAGGGGGGACTGAGCCTCGAGAAAGAGGCTATGACTTCCCAGGGCAAACAGGATTGTGCATCAGAACTGAAGCACCGACCCTAAATTATTAGATACTACCTCAGCTGTGTTATGCAGGTTGCTCTCCTGCATTTCTTGCCCTCTGCATATTGCACAGGTGATCTCAGACCTACCTAGCTGTTGGAGTTTATACATTGTGTCAACTTGAGAAGTCTAGCAGCTTAATTAAGTAAGGCAGCAGCTCTACATCCTGGGGTGTAGAGCATAAGCAGTTACCTGGCCATTGTGTCAATTTGAGAAGGCCAAAAGTTTAGCTGAGAGACTCAGCAGGGAGCCAGGGTTCTTACTTTGTAAACAGCCTCATCCTGTGCAAAGGA
>RJWM01004450.1:82063-101601 GCA_004363535.1 Dasyprocta punctata | reverse complement strand
ACATCAGAGTTACGTGCAGTTTTATATCAGCCTCTTACACCAAACTTTAACCCAAACCTTCTGAATCAGAGAAATGAATCTGAGAGCCTGCATTCTCGACAAGGAGTTCAGATGATACTTATGGACTTTAACTTTTGAGACTTCTGAACCCCAAATGGCTTTTTGTGGTCATTCTTTTAAACAGCAGCCTTAGATCTGCAAGCAGAGTTATCCTTCGGGGATTATAGTTTTAGGATCTCTTCCTTGTTTCCATTCTGTCTAAGAGGATGGAGAGTAGTTTAAAATTAGGCTTCCAGAATTAGAGTCATCTGAAGGCTTTGACAGCAGGCTGTTTCAGTTGAAAACAGAGTATACTGAAGAATCTATCAGAGGGATGAAGGAAACTGTCTCTTGTTATTAAGTAAATCCTCCACATTGGATGCTGTTCTGGGTCAAAGTGTGATCAACTCCTTGATTCTTGTTCCTCCTTTTTTGAGCATTGTGTTTCCACCTGAAGCGACATGGACATGGTCCAAAAACTGGCATTTATCATTATATTTTCATGGTGAGAAGAGTCAAAGAACAATTCCTAAGATTCAAGTCAGCCATTCCTGATGGTCTTTATAGAAGGCTATGAGTGGATTATTTCTTCTGTATCCAGAGAACAGTGGCCATCCAGATTGGAGACACACTACAGTTGTGTGTATGTGCATGTTTAAACCTACAGTGACATCAGTTTTGTGTCCTCTTTCCATCTCAACAATATAAGACGTTTTGTTTACTCAGAACTTTGTAATTAAAAAGACCTTGTTTGCAGCAAGTCTGATTCATTAGTGGCACAGAAGGTCGGTCAGTTTGTGCCACTAAAATGATAAACTGAAGGAAAATAGGAAATCACTGGACTTGTAAGGCAAACAAGTTCAGAAGAAAGTACAAATCATCCATAATCCTAAGTGAAACACAAACCAGTATATTTCAGAATTACTTAAATATGTTGAGGATGTTATTTTATTTCTTTATCATAAATATGTTTCAATATTTTTGAGATTCCTGAGGTTTGGATGCTCATAGAGATGAGTAACAACAAAGAGAAAGAAAATTATATGCTGATTTAGAAATAAAGTATTTATATTACTGGGAGTCCATTGTCCCTGGAATATGTGTTGAAATGCAATAGACCAGATAGACCTCTCCCACCAAAACTATGGAAGGACTGTGAATTTGATTTCACATCTGGCAAAGTCTCATTTCAAATCCTGCTGCCTGAAAATCCTGTTTCAAAGCGGATTTACAAGAGGGCCAACAAATACAAGGTAATAAAAAATTGTTAATAAAATGCATAAGAATCTTTAGTACTAAAGACTATAATTATTATCAAGTCAAATTACTCAGTAACTCTAGATTAGTGTTTTCATTGCTACTTGATGAAATATATTGAGCAAAGTAATGGCAGTTCTACTTCAGGGACAAGTGACATCAAGATGCCAAGATAAGGTGAAGATTCCCTGAAACTTCTCTAATATTCTGGCATGACTGAGCTTCAGGAAAATGATGAAACAAAATTTATATAGAACCCATATTTCCCTATAATATTCAAAACATCTCCTGGGATTGACAGATATTAAAGTTTGGTGAGCATGAAGGATCTAGGTTTGCATGAATACATAAAAATATCTAAAATGTAACATACCAATTGAATTAAGATTTCAAGCAAAAGGAAAGAGATGCCATTGCTCATGAAGTTATGAATTTGCAAGGGTCAATTCCAGGACAAAATTTACTCACATGGAATGATATTAATATTTGCTCACAGTAGACTATTAGTTCTCAAAATATTGAGAAAGCAAACATATCAGAAATGCTAGAGGCAATTCTCTGAACACTGACACAGTATTCATCTTAGTAAACGTATGCTAGAACCTGAAATTAATTTTGTTAATTCCATATGTGAAACGAGGATGAGGAGTCTAATTTAAGTCCCAGCTGCAGCAATTTGAAATATAAAGCTGCATAATGGATCATTTGATGCCTAATGTACATCATAATCATTACATCACTGGCATGGTGTAGGCAGTGGTTCTCAACCCGGATAGCACACACTGGGGAGCTTTAAAACGTATTGATGCCTGAGTTTCATCCTCCATATTCTTATTTAATAAATCTGGTATGAGCCCTAGAAATCAGTACTTTTTCAAGCTTCCCCAGGTGACTGTAATGCAACATCCAGACTATGAGCCACTGATTTCTGATGTAGGGTACTGTTTTGCAAATTTGAAAACTCATTGAATCAATAAAGAAACTTTCTAAACATCCCATTGCAGTCTTGGCTCCATCCTAGGTCAATTAAATCAAAATGGGACACTTCTGCATGGAAGTACTTTTTAGGAGTCTACCTAGGTCATTTTGTTTTGCTATCAGGGATAAGAATTCTTGGTAGACAATTAGGTTTCTTACATAACAAGTTAAACACACTTTAATAGCTTTCTAATTTAAAATCCATGTAGTAATTCTTGCCCGTAAAAGCAGTTTTCTTGGTTGTCAAGAACAAGGTACACACACACACACACACACACTTTTACTATGGTTTGGAGTACAGAGTATTGAAAAAAAAAGTAGTCTTAACTTAAAGACTGATAGAGAGATGACTTTCAATTTGAATGCTTCCACCAAATTTCCAATATCAGAAAAATACTGACAGAAAAGGCATTAGAAATTTTTCATCTCAGGTTCTGTGAATAGAAAATCTCTCCTGCAGGAAATATTGTCATTCAGCTGCTCAAATCCTAATGTGTTTGAAGAATACTGATGTGTTACGTATTTTTTTCCTTTCCAAAGCAGTTGGTTATGAAACATCTAAAAATGTAGCATGAAATAAAAGAAATAGAGTTAACTTATAATTTTTTTGTTTTTTGTAGCAGGGATCAAACTCATGACCTTGTGCTTGCCAGGCTGGCACTTGTGCTGCTGAGCTAAATCCCCAGCCCCTACTTATAATTGTTCTGTTAAAGCATTTCATGCAAATCTTGGCAGATTGGTGACTCCATTTGCAAATCTCAAAATTTGAAAGTTAGCAATTCTTAAGTTGCTGTTGTTAGAAAAATAATACCTTATATCTCTGTATAATGAACATTTGTGAATGATCATCTATACCTTTGTTCAATTGGCTTTAAATGCATAATATGATCTTCATTAACTAGAATTCAAAAGATTGTGACCTTCTGGTAGTGTTGATTCCTTTACCATTTTTAGTTTCTGATGGGTCCTTCTTAAATGTGTGATTTAAAAATTTTGACTTAGTAAATATAGGATAAGAAATAAAACAAATTTCTACTTCGATGGTTGGGTACTTTCAAGTGCACATTACCACTGGGAAAATCAAGTACTATTGTAAAGCGTAAAATAGCATAGGATAGAAAACTTCTTGAGTCACTTTCTAGTTCTACCTAAATGCAATGATTTAAAAAAAATAAGCTAATCAAAGCATCAAATAAGTAGCTCACTGAAGGCAAAAACCAATTGTATGATTTTCTTTTTCTTCAATACATAGCAACATATCTTCCATGCAGCATGCAGTCATCAAATGTCTATGGGTGATGAGCGATAGCATTAAGTTCTCTTGCATTACCTGCCTCTACTACCCTATTTCTCTTTGTTTATGAATTTTGATCTCAAATATGCATATGTTTAGAGGTGCAACATTATGGAGTAATCTTCCATGCAGCATGCAGTCGTCAAATGTCTATGGGTGATGAGCGATAGCATTAAGTTCTCTTGCATTACCTGCCTCTACTACCCTATTTCTCTTTGTTTATGAATTTTGATCTCAAATATGCATATGTTTAGAGGTACAACATTATGGAGTGGAAGAAAAAGGTCCTGTTGAAGACTGTTATCTTGGAGAGAAAACTTCATTTTCATAAGTGGGTTTATGTTCCATGACTTTAAAAGTAATCATCTATTCTGGAAAAGAATGTTCAGTGAGTATCTGAAAACAACAGCATATTATTGCTAGGAATTATCTCTTCTACACTTTCTTATCCATTCCCACTATGTTAGTTTCCCATTGCTACTATAACAAATTACCACACATGGTATAAAATTTTATCGAAGGTTGTGTAGGGAAAATTGTAAGGTAGACCATGTTAGTTTAAAATCGAGATGTTGGCAGTGCTCTATGCTTTTCTGGCGGGTTCATGTCACATTCTCATGTCTTATGTTTTTTTTGGATTCTAGATAATGTCTACATTCCTCTCCTAGTGGCCTCTTCTTCAGTTTTCAAAAGCAGGATCATCACATCTCCCATTATCAGTGCTTTTTCTGATCCCAGGCAGGAAAGATGTGGGTCTCCTAGATCATTTAGGATCATTTCTTCATCTCAGTTTAATCTGCAAAGGCCTTTTGATAGTGAATGTGATAGATTCACAGGTTTCATGGATTAGGATGTGGATCATCTTTGTGGGAGGAGAAGGGGCATTATCGTCCCTACTGCACCCATGCCTTATCAGATACCCTCTAGGATTCCCTCTCCTTTCACATCTTATTTTATCCATTGTGATGCCAAGCAGAAAAGTAGGCATTATTGACCAAAGGAACTCTGAAAACTAGAAATCTCTCTCAGTGATTTAGGGCTGGGGAGTTGTGAAAAGTTTGAAGGGTGAAAAATTCTAAGAGTAGATCAGCTCTAACTAATAAAGGACAGAAGAAAAGACTGAAAGAGTAAGGAGAATATGGTCAAATTATTTCTGAGTAATTGACATGGGCCATCAGACTCTCTGAATGTGAAAGAAGCAATATTAAAACTTTCTTCATCTCACACTGAAGAAGCTCTGTTCCCAATTCCTTGTTTTCTGGGGGTGGGGGGGGTTTCCACTCACTTTTTTCAGAGAGTGGGATGTTATTCCATGGTGATTCTCTGCTCTTCAGTTGCTTGGTATGACGTCTCTCAAAAAATCCTGAAGAGAAATGGAAAAAAAAATTGTCTTTCTGTTTAAGTCAAATCTCTCTCTTTTTTTTCTTTCAAGTTCATCTTCTTTCTGAGCCACAGCTATAATATTATAAGGACCCACTTGTGCTCTGTGTTCATTGCCATTAAAGTTAACGTACATTCATTCTTAAAGAAATAAAATTTAGGGAATAGAATTTAATAAACATGTAACAACCCTTCACTCTATATCTAAATGCTTTTACGTTTTATTTTAATATTCACCTTTTATGAGTTAAATATGGGTAAGCTTTTGTTTGTTGGTGAAGAATTTTAAGATGCATAACATTTGGGAAATTTAATGAGAGAATTGAATGTAATCTCTGTCTTCAAAACCTAAATTTTTCTTTTGGCCAAACTGAGTGGGCATTAACACACATATTGACAGAAAATGCATAATGTGGAATGACATTCAGAGGTAGGCCATAATGAAGAATTACTAGTTATTTTAAATTTTGCTCATAAAAATTTAATAATAGTGTTTGGATAAAACATAACAAATGATAGCTCTCAGTATTTATGATATTGATTAAAATTCCAATTCAAACCATACTTTTTGCTGATTAGCATATGTACATAAATAAATTTTTCACTCAGTTCATACAGTGGTGCAGCTATTATGTAAAGGGCTCCAAATTAACCTTGAAAGAGACACAAGATAAAATGGACATGACTTTGGCCTTTTGGCTCATACAGTGTGGTAGGGAACCATTCAATAGAACAGTTGAAATAAAGGTAAACTGTGATAAACATGGTATTAGATAGCTTTCTCATCAGTGGGACAAAATATCCAATACACACAATTTAGGCGAGGAGAGGTTTATTTGGCTTATAGTTTCCAAGGGACTAAGTAAAAAGCTGGCCAGGTCCAAGGTAGAAACTAGCAGAGGACAGCAGTGCATCCTGTAACAGGGAGGCAGTGGAGAGAGAAAGGAAGAGCTGGGAACAAGAACACACCCTTCCAGGACTTGCCTCAATCACCCACCTCAAACCATGTGCCAGGTCCTAACTGCACATTCAGCTACTGCATTCATTAATGAATAAATCCACTAATGAGTATTGTGTCCCCCAATCCAATCACCTTGCAAACACTTAAGACTTTTTGGGGGGATAGCTTAGATCTAAAGCGTAACAAGCACTACAGATTGCAAGTTTAAAGTGTTAAGAAAGTGTTTTCTCTAAGACACTCAAGATAGTTTCAAAAACTGGAGTTATAATTTGGTGCAGTGTAAGTTACATTTCTGTGCAAGACTTGGGGGGAATTAAATGACAAGGCAATGAAGGAGAGGAAGACTTACTAAGCAGAGGCTAGAGGAGACAGATATAGATGGCTGAATAATGAGATTTGCTAGTGTTTCCACTGCCCATATGCTACAGTGAGTCATAATGATTAGTGAAGCTTAGCAGAGAAAAACTTCAGATAAATGTAATCTCTTTGAGTCTAGTTGGTTTCCAAAAGTAAGATCATTTTGTAGAGGTAAAGTTTATACGATAAATGAATTATACAAATGGTACCAAATTTTTCCACTGTTTCTTGTATCCAAAATTTTGCAGTGTTATGCAAATCTTTTTATCAGGAGTATGAGCAAGAGATGGGGGAATATCTGTTCCTGCAACCCTTGAATATAGACTGAGTTTATGAGTTTCATTGGTCAAAGAACACAAGTAGAAATGCCATCACTGTGAGACCAGCTATAGAGAACATAGAAGAGAACTAAGCTATTTGTCTGTTCGTTGCAACCAAGACTGTGAGCTGTAGAAAAAAGTCTGGCTGAGAGTTCAAAGCCAATGAACAGTTCTAAGCAGATGGCAGCCAATGAACAAGCCTCAGCGAGCATGCTCAGAGCAGCAGAGCTGATGAATCCACCTAAGGACTCATGGCAAAAAGATAAATGGTTTTTATTTTAATCCAATAAAGTTGTAAGGTGCCTTGTTGCATAGTAATAGCCAGCTGATACTGTGTATCACTCAACCTTTTTTTTTTCTTGAATAAATGGTACAGATAACAAAGGGTAGTCTGTGTTTCTCTATAAAAGAAAAACAATGAAAAATCATTCATTCCATTGGAAAATTTGCATCCGATAAAGACAGAGCAAACTTGGAGGTAAGAAGCATTTGCTGTTCTGTTAAGATAATATTTTTCCTCTTTTGTTGTGCTGTAAGGGGGATTGAACCCAAGTGTTTCACACTGAGCTATATTCATAACCCTTTTCTTCATTTATTTATTTATTTTTATTTTGAAACAAGGTCTTGTTAAGTCTCTAAGTTGCTAAGGTTGGGTTTGAATTCATGATTCTTTCGCTTCAACCTCCCAGAATGCAGTATCTTCCCCGTTGTAGGCAAAGAAATTATGTACGTATTATGTATAGTTGAAAAAAGATGTCAAAGTTTATCCTGCAGCTATATTGAATTAATAATTTATCCTATTATTATGTTATTATGAAACTTCAAAATATTAAACAAAAGTAAAGCAAAATGGTGATGCTGAGAGAAGAAAAACAAGTAAGGCAAGCTCTGTGGTTACCCTAGGTTTCTGTTTTGAGGTCCCCTCTAGACTATACACAGGGAAGCCAAGCTGACCTAGACACAGGGGAAAGGTAACTGTAGAGATGCGGTGACAACACTGTGAAACACATTTTGAAAGGATGAAACTGGACTACAAGGAACTTAATTCCTTTTAGAATGAAGTCCAAAACCTTTCAAGGAATGTGATAACTAACTGCGTGAATTTGAGTAAGTAACACCCAGCTAAATGGGGTCAGCGTAGTTCTGAGTGTGACTGAGGGGATTTACTGAAGACAGATGACCCATCCTGGGTAGACTGGTTGCCTGAATGGTATGAAAGGGAAGTGAAGAAGAGAGGCTCGCTTCTGTTTCTTCAAAAGCTCGTCTTCACCTTCACCTTGGACATCATCTCCTGGCTTCCAGTAGACTCCTCAGCTTCCTGATATGGACCTGCACTGGACACTACAGTGAGCTCCATGCCTGACTGGATCTTTCGGTCTCCAGGGCCCAGACAGACCTTTTACACTTTTCCACTGGGCAGTTGTTGTAAACTAGTCTTCTAAATGCTTATATAGTTGTGTATCTTGCATTGTATCTTATTTCTTCAGTAAGCACTGATGATATAAGAAGAGACAACAAAATCTAGAACTTTTTAGCAATATAAAATTTGCTGTTCCTAACATTAAATAAAAATTATTAAACACACACAGAAGCAAGAGCATAAAACTTCAAACAGAAAAAAAATTATAAATTGAAACACATATAGATTATAAAATTAGGAGAAAATTTAAAGCAGGCTTTGGAATATGTTGAAGTATTTTAAAAATAAATCAAGTATAAAGAAATGAAAAGGACCCAACCCTAGGGATGAAAAATGTAATATATAATTTTTTAAAAAAATACTAAATCAGATTAAAATAAAATTAAATGGTGCAGAAGGAAATGTTAGTGAACTTGAAAATCTGGGCAACTGCAATCCAAGCTAACAAAAAGAACATAGAAAAAACTGAAATAATAAGGAACAAAGTAAGGCAATCTGTAATGGGGTATGATTGTAAATCAAAAATCTATTTTGTTTGAAAAATTCTTACATTACTCATAAAGTGGGCTGGGATTTAGCTCAGCTGCATAGTACTTGCCTGGCAAGCACAAGGTCCTGAGTTTGATTCCAGGTACAAAGAAAATATTCTTAAAGTGATAAATAATTATTTGAAGGTCAATTGTTACAGGCTTCAGATGGAAATGACTGAAAGAATTAAGTGTTGGTAAAATAAAATGACATATGTATGGATAAAGTAGAAAGATAAAAATATTCATTTAATCCAAAAGGAGACAGAAAAAGAAGTAAAAAGGAATGGAACAAATAGAACAAATACCAAGATGCTTGATGTGATTGATCACAACCACATGGATAATTGTATTAAGTATAAATGGTATAAACATTCTAATTCAAAATCATGGTTCTCAGAATGGATTAAAAAGCAAAACAAGCTGGGCATTGTAGCCCATGCCTACAATTCTAGCACTTGGGAGGCTGAGGCAGGAGGATTGCTGTAAGTTTGAAACCAGCCTAATCTACATAGTGAGTTCGAGGCCAGCCTGAATTACATAGCAAGCTCCTGTCTCAAAAAACCAAAACAATAAAAATAAATAAAAAGCAAGATACAGCTGTGTGCCATTTACAAGGAAAGCAGTAAAGTAAAAAGTTGGGAAACAATATGACATACAGACAAAAATCTAGAGAAAACTGAAATGACTGTACTAACAGTGACCATGTTATAGATCAGAAAAAAGGATATTAATAGGAATGAAGCAGAATATACTATCCAGGGGTAAATTTGACAAGATGTTGTAACAACTCTGAATGTGCATGTACCAAACAATGAGAGTCTCAAAACTACCTGGTGAAAAATCTGGCCAAATTGAGATTATCGGCAAGTAAACTCTTTGATAGAGCTGGCTATTTCAATATTTCATTCTCAGTAGTTGATAAATGGTCATAAAAATTAAATATGGAAAACTTGAAAAGTAACAATCAGTGATTTCATTGAATTAGCTTTATTGTTGACAATTTAAAATGTTTTGACCACTTTGGAATACAATTTGGAAGTTTCTTATCAAGTTAAATGAATAATATGTAATTTTGTAATTCTACTCTTAAATATTTGGCCAAGAGAAACAGAGACATATATTCACAGCAAGAAGCATGACTATTCTCAGAATTTTTATTCATTATACCCTCAAACTAGGAACAAGTCGCTCACCATGTAAATGAATAAGTTGTGGTATATATACACAAAAGAAAATCACTCAGGAGCAAAAAAACTAGATCTATAGAACAAGGGCGTTGAATTATACATCATACTACATAAAGTAAATCAGATTGAGAAGACTTCATATTACAGAAAATATAAATGAGAAAATGCAATAAATATTTTCCTTGGGATTGAGAAGGGATAAGAGATCTTAAGAAGGAATAAAGAAGTCTTTTTTATGGAAATATGCTGTATCTTAGTCGTGAAGGTAGTTATATAGGTGCAAACAGCTGGTGAAACATATTAAATATATATATGTAAGTAAAGTTTATTGCATGAGGGTCCTAAAGTAATAAAAATATTTTTAAATTTTTCCTTTAACTTCACCTTTTAAATCTTTTAACTTTTTATTATTAGTGACTGTTGATTATGCAAAATACTGGATCTCAATACATTCATTTTTATCATATCCATTTTTCCTATGATTCTATTTCTTACCCTATTTTCCACACTAGACCTATATACATGAGTGTAAAATACACCTAGCATGTTAATTAGAAAATAGTGATCTTTAAGAAAGAGCATTTTGTGGAGTTAATGTCTAGCTAGCTGAATTGATGTCTTGAGATTTTTAATTAAAATTGGCACTGCTTTTCTCTCTGAGATGGAAATGTGAACACAAATGAGTTTTAACTGGCAGGAAATCCACTTCTCTTGATTAAGAAGATGACATAACAGGAGCACAAATGAGATACCCAAGTAATAATGGGTTGCCCATTCTTCTGTTTTCCCCCAATACCCGATGCATGAGATATTATGGTCAGCTGGGTGTCTTTGCCAAGCAGAGAGCTGAACAGTAACCCGCTGCTCTATGATACTTTTATTTCTTATTAAACATGAAGAATAAGCAAGAGAAATTAAAGATAGTTATCCTAAGTGATATCAGAGAATAGTTTGGCAAAAGGAAGATAATCTGGTTTCAGTCATACTGAGTTTGAAGTGGTTTCAGAATGTCCAGGTGAAAGGATCCAGTGGACAGATGGTAATATAAGTTGAACCTTTAATGAAAGTGATAGGAAATGGTGAGCATGTTTGTGTGGAAAGAGATATGGGAAGGTTCAAAAGAAGAATAGGAAAAGTAAGAGGAAAAGGTTAATGTTCTTTGAAGACTGCCTTACAAGAAGTTGTTGGGCTAAAATTAAGTGGAAAAGGAAGTCTTGGGGAGAACATAAAGTTAGAGTGTATCTATCAGTTCAAGCTCAGACACCAGAAAAGAGGATAAGGTATAAGATAGACACAGGGAATTTGTATCATTTCCTTAGAGATGAAAATAGGATATAAGGAATAACTGAAGTGGCAATGTTGACTTTGAAAAGAAGGATGAGAAATACAGATTTGGAGAATACAGAACAGAAAAAAAAAGAAATGTATAGGTTCAGATCATTGTCTATTTACACATGCACACACCTGTGTGCACACACACTCATGGACACAATCTGAGTACAAGGAAATTAAAGGTGATGATTCACAGGACAGGAAATAACTGGGGTCAAGTCAGAGGCACGCTGTGCAGCTTTGGGTGTCCTGGGGTGCTGAGCATCACTGCCTATTTGTTGGGGCACCAGCAGCACTGATGACCCAAAAGTAAGAGTGGAATGTTTGACACTTGACTTATTGGCAATTTTATTTTGGACTCGACGTAGTGCTAGTAAAACAAGATTTTCAATGTTTGAACATTTTAAAATCAATTTAAAGATTTTTTTCTGCAATACTGGGAAGTGAACCAAGGATATTGCACATGCAAAGCAAGTGCTCTATCATTAAGATGCATTCCCAACCCCAAGATGAAAGTGTCATATGACTTCTTGTGTGTGAAACTTGTCAAGTGCTTATTGATTGATCATCTGAAAGTGGCAAAGCAAAATTGAAATTCAGAAGAAAGTGTGTGTAATTTACATCAAGAAGAAGAAAAAGTAGCTGATGGAGACCTATTGGTGTTTTCATGATGGACACTCTGGTTGGAGAGAGGGAGATTAAGCTGGAAGAGGACATTTAAATGCTCTTAAACTAGAGAGCTGTGATGGACAGTCCCATATGGAAGAGTGTGGGAAAAGAAGGAAAGATGGTTGGTACTGGCTGTCAGAATCTTTTAATGCTTGTCTCCCTTATGTGTCTTGTTTCTTAACAAACTTCCTTTCTCCCTTCTCATCCAACACACAGGAATAATAGAAGTAGACATGGGGGTGTGGGGAAGAGGACATAGATGACATATTTCTTTTTGCCCTTGAAATTCACAAAGTAACAGGTTTGGGTAGAGGAGAGGAAGTTGTTCATGTGAAATGAGCAAAATGAGAAGCCAGAAATGAGATCTCAGTCCTAAGAATGCTTGCATCTTAATGGCGATGGGAGTAATCTGTGGTTCTGGCACTTCTGCGTCAGAAATTGCTTTATGTTGGATGTGTGTGTTTGAACCCCAAGCTGACTATTCATTGTTTATTTACTCTCATTGTAAATATTTTATTGGAATGTTGCAATGAGTCTAACTATTTGCAAGACTTAGATTGGTTAAGAGATACTAGGGTTCTTGCCACCTCTAAACCAGAAAATTTTTCCCTGATGTTCACTGAGGTCACTTCCAATCTTTATTTCTTACCTGTCTCTTCACTTGAGGAAGAAAAAAAGTCATGTAGATATGTATCTATATTCATGCTATACAGCAGAATGAAGCCAATTTTGCAAGACTGAGATCTGAATTTAGTTTGCTTGTCATGTGAATTGGTTTTTTTTGTGTGTGTGAAATGTACTTCTGAAAAGAACAGGACCCTAAGGGTTATTTGTTTTAACATAGCATAAGCTTGGATTATGTGCTTCCATCCTGAAAAGAATGGCCAAGTTACACATTTGAGAATGAAGAATCATTATAGTGAACTGTGTCTTACTTCTGAAGGACTTTTTATGCTTATGAACTACTTATTTTATACAACTCAACTTGACTTTTTTCACCTCTGTGAAATGGTGATAGAGTCTTACACCTTTCTATAATCACATATGGTGGTGTCTTGAGCTAGAGAAAAATTTCGTGAAATATTAAAGGATTCATAGCCACTTTATGGATTGTGTTCCTCATGAAAACTTCTAAACAGTAAATAGAAATATGTAAGTAAACTGGAACCAGGACCTGCTGTACCTTGCCCTATCCTGTTACTAGCAGGATTATAATTCCTAGGAATTTATTGATGTGAAGGAAAACATGTGTAAGAAGCTTAAAATGTTTAACATACTGTACTGATGTCTCTCTTACCCAGCAGTTTGGTGAAATAGTTTAGTGAAATGCCTCCACTAAATAGGTTTATAAGTAAATAGATTTGTCTTCAAACCTAATGCTCTTTTCCATCTTAAATGAGCACAAAATTATATATTTAAAGATCTTCAAGTGAAAAAGATTTGATGCCCCTTGAACAGTTCACTATGACGTAAGGTTTTAAATACTACATTTTTATCTGCAGCACACAGGATTCACATACTTTAGCTAACATTCCTGTGAAAATAAGAAGGGATTTATGTCCAAAATCTAAAAGGAAGAAGAAAAAAACCTTTTAACTACCATATATAGTACACCGAAAACTATATAAATACTTGTTTCTATGTAAATAGGAAACAATATTGACATTTATGCATCTATAATTTGAGGAGCATATTTTTGTATCTAGCTATTCTGTTCACAAGTTCGTGGTAACAAGGCTCTTAAATGCAAATTCCTGCCTGGGTCTGACTGGTATGCATGCCAGCGCGGCAGGCCCAGTGAGGATCGACATGGATCTGGGAGGCATAGCCTATCTTATGCTAGCTAGTGTACCACAAAATCATGCACTCTTGCTGTGAAATACTGCCAGCCTAGGTTGACCAGATCTTCCAGAGTTTTGAAAGATGTCCCAAAACCGAATTTCAGGTAAAATCTCATAATTGTGTCAGGAATGTTTGTTTTTTAAATATTATGTGTTTTAAAATATTTCTACAAATCATATTTCACATGTCAGCTGCTATTCTTTAACCCTTAAGGTTTGACATATGCTATTAGATAAGTAAAGGAACAAACGAAGGGGGGTAAGGAAGAACAAAAGAAGCAAGGATTGAGGAACAATGGAAAATAAGAGAATGAAGTAGATTTTTAAAAAAGATTTAATCTTAATCCCAGTGGAGAAGATTATCTGAAGTGTCAATGTGAACATCAGTACAAAAAAGCAAAGCAAAGCAAAACAAAACCCCCTTTTGTACCTGGTTAAGATTTAGAGCTACTTTCATTTCTGATGAATATATATATATATATATATATATATATATGCCTGATAAAGAATATAAGCTTCTAGAAGACTGTGAAACCGATTTAGTATATAGTGTGAGAGAGGGATCAAAATCTACTTTTCAATATGAATGTTATTACTGACCTTGTACCACACTATCAAAGACTGCCTTTTCCACAATTGTCAGCAGTGCCATATTTATTATAAATCAAGCATTCACATATGTTCAGAAGTGACATTTATTTTTTCTCCTTGAATTTTCTGGCTACACTTGGTGCTACATGTTAATATATACGTTTTAAATGATCTCATTAATTCCTAGTTTGTTTGGAAAACGTTCTATCATACAACTGAATACGTATACCCAGGGACTAACTTTAAAGTACATCCCCTCAAAGTAGCAGAAGCATGGTGTACCACGTGAGAATGATTGTATCAGCAGTCTTTGGAACAGGCAAAATCTGGTAACAAGCCAAATAAAATAAAAATACGAATATACAATAGTATGAATAAATTGTCTTACATTTCTAAAAGCTAATGCTATGCACAGCACTGAAAATGAACTACTGTGATAAGTAACAACTTTAATGGATCTCATAATAGTGAATGAAAGGAACCAGATGCATTTGAGTATAAATTGTATTTCTATTATATACAAACTTCAGAAACTAGCAAAATATGTTGGTGTCAATAAATGTCAGTGTGTCAGTTCTCTATGGGATTGGATGGAATGAGAAAAAGTAGAATTAAAGTTTTTATTTGGAGTCTTGTGAGAATCTATGTTATGGAAGGTGGGTTAGTTACATGGGAGACTTTATTTAGTGAAAATTTCTCAAACTTTACATTTGTGATTTCCCTACATTTTTCTCTGTACACTGCATTTCAGTAATACTTATTTGAATGTATGGATGTGGAACATCAAGTCTAATAACTCCATTTTAGGTTTTTTTTTTTTTTTCCGGCACTGGGAATCAAGCTTACAGGCTTAAGCCACTGAACCAAACTCCCAGCACTAGGGCTTTTTTTTTTTTTTGTATTGCTCATTTTTCCCCATAGAGAAAAATTGAGCATGAATTAGGAAAGTTTGGAAAGTCTATGAGTCCAGATATCTTCTGGCATAATAAGGAAGGTTTTTGTTTTTATGTTGCAGTTTTATGTCAGTAGAACCTATACAAGAATCTAAAGAAATACTGAGTATTACTGTGGAGAAATTACCTGAGTGGGAGTTGAATTCTAGATAATGTGAGAAAGAAACTAGTGAAAAAAAGCAGAATAAGAATGAATGAGGTGGCCAACCAAGATCACAGATCTTAGAAATTTAATAATGCCTATTTTTGACAAAGAAATTCTTCTTTCCCTTCTTTTCCCTTTTATTTTCTTTTCTGTCTTAAAACTGAAGACTCACATTAATGCAGCATCTTCTAATGGAGCCAACTTTTGCAGTAATACCCCAAGATTTCTAACCAACAAAGCTAGAATTTTAGAGATTGTGTCCAAATGTTTGTTAGTGTAAGTAAACTCATAGGGGTCATGTAAGAGCCTACTGATAACTGTCTGAATAGAGAGATTATGCCTGGTCTGTAGAGTTCACAGCTATTGGTTTGAAGTTATATTATCTGCTAATAATACTCATGTGTCATTCTATCAAGAATGCTAGATGTAGTCAAGTTATGGGATATTATATAGCCCATTTTACATTGTATGAATAGTGAAATCCAGGTCCTACTGCCAAGATTTGAATTTTTTCTATTGTATTAGTTATTTATAAATGCCATTTAATTCCACAACTTTATTTTTAAGGAAAATTCTGTGAGGAAGTATAATGTGCAAAATGCAACAAAGTGAGGCTGCTCCAAATAAAGAAACATGGAAAGGACACAGTCAGGACCCATCATGCCCCATCCATCCTTTCCTTCTCAGTTCCCAGGCCAGTCCTCCTGGAAACCATTCACAGTGCCTTCCCTCAGCTTGGGTTTTTTCTAGGAAGCAGGGTCTGAGACAGGAAGTAACATGGAAGAAATTTACTGTTGTATAAGATCCCAGGGAATAGGAGTAGTGGTCTGGATAGAAGGATATGTAACAAGGCTCCTTATCCCTGTAATTTGGTGAAATAATCCCTAGCAATTGGGCTAAATACTTTTGTGAAATGTCTCCATGGTAAATAAATTTCTTTAGGCCTGGGATATAGTTCAGCAGCACAGCACCTGCCTGGCAAGCATGAGGTCCTGAGTTTGAGTACCAGTACCAAAAAAATAAAATAAAAAAGATTTATCTTCAAATCTAATGCTGTTTCCAATCTTTTTTTAAAATTTTATTTTAAAGAGAAAAAAAAAACCCAAGAAAATAGGAGAGTAACAACAGTTAATACATTGCGTGTTTTTATCTTTAAATTAACTACTCAGAGTACAAGACATAGGATTTAATTGTACAAACAATATTAGCACAAACTGTTCTTTTCAATGAGCCAAGAGAAATTAGTAGTATAACTATCTTAATTATTTTATATATATATATATATTTTTTTTTTTTGCTTTTCCTTTCCATCTTTTCTCCTTTCTTCCATCCCAGTTTCTCTTTCCTTTTGAAAAGTTTCTTCCCATTTTACACTATCTATTGTATATTTCGTATCTTATTTATTCTTTCAGCTTCTCACACTAGGGAGACAATATGATATTTACACATGTTAGTCTGGTTTATTTCACTTATGAGTATAATCTCAAATTGCATCCATTTATCCATAAAAGTCTCAAGTTTATCTTTCTTTATGGCTGAGTAGTCCTCCAAGGTATAAAAATACCTCATCTTTTTTATCCATAACTCAGTCAATGGGTATTTGGGTTGTTTGAAAGATTTAACTATTACAAAGTGTGCTGCTATAAACATGGGTGCACATGTATTGCTGTGGTATGATACTTTTAATTTTTCTGGGAAGATGCCCAGAAGGGGAATAACTAGGTCAAAAGGAACCTCCAGTTCTAGTTTTTAGAGGAATCTCTGCATTGATTTCCACAGTGGTAGCACCAGTCTACACTCCCACCAACAGTGAAGAAGGGCTCCTTTTTCCCTACAAACCCTCCAGCATTTGTTATCAGATGATCTCTTGACAATAGCCATTCTGTTGGGGGTGAAATGGAATCTCAGTGTTGTTTTAATTTGCATCTCTTGAAAGACAGGGATGTTGAACATTTTTTCATGTATTTATTTTCCATTTGTATTTCTTCATCTGAGAAGTGTATATTTATCTCAGATGCCCATTTTTGGATTGGGTCTTCAAATTTGGGAGGTCTGATTTTTTGAGTCTTCGTATGTTCTTGATAGTAATCCTTTGAGGAACAGCTGGCAAACATTTTTTGCCACATTGTCAGATGTCTCTTCACTTTGTTGGTGGTTTCTCTTGCTGTGCAAAAGCTTTTAATAAGATACCATCCCAGTTGTTGATTCTTTGTGATTGTTCTGTGTGATCAGGGTTTTATTCATAGTCTGCCTACACAAATATCTTCTAGAGTTTTACCTATTCTATCTTCCAGCAGATTTAATTTTCTGTTCTAATCTTTAGATATTTGGTTCACTTTGAATTTAGTTTAGTGCATCATGAAAAATATGGGTCCAATTTTAATCTTCAGCATGTGCAGAGCCAGTTTTTTGTGCACCATTTATTAAGGAGGCTATCTTTCTTTCAGTGAATATGCTTAGTACCTTTGTCAAAATTAAGGTTGTTTAGTATGTCTAGAGTTGTTTCAGAACTTCTTATCTGTTCCACTGATCTTCAGGTCTGTGTTTTTGCCAGTACCATGCAGTTTTTATCATGGTAGCTTTATAGTATAATTTCAACTCAGGGATTGTGATGCCCGCTGCCTTGCCTTTGTTGCACAGAATTGCCTTTATTATTCTCGGTCCCTTCTGGTTCCAAATGAATTTTAGGATAGTGTTCTCTAATTTTGTGAGATAGACTGTTGGAATTTTGATCAGAATTGCACTAAACCTGGAAGCATGGCCGTTTTAACTGTATTGGTTATTTCTACACAAAGGTAAGGGGTATCTTTTCATTTTCTCATATCTTATTCACTCTCTTTTTTTAGAGTACTGTAGTTTTCAATGTAGAGATTTCTTTTACATGTTTCATTAGATTGATTCCTAGATATTTCATTTTTTGCATGTTATTGTGAAAGGTGTTGTCTCCCTAATTTCTCTCTTGTGAGTTTGTCATTCGTGTACAGGAAGGTTATTGATTTTTGAGACTTAATTTGTATCCAGCTAGACTACTGAATTTGTTTATTAAATCTAGCAGTTTTTAGTGGAGTTTTTGGGTCCTCTCTGTAGAGTATCATGTCGTCTGTGAGTAATGATAATTGCTTCCAATTTGAACTGAGCATAAAGTTGAATTTTTGGAGATCTGCAAATGAGAAAGACTATGGGCAGTGGGGTTCATTCCTGGAAGGACCCCATGAAAAAATCATGCAAAATAAGGTTCAGAAAAGTGCTCTTCAGAAAGGGATAAAAAGGTGAACATCTGTTTACTGGCTGCCTCTGTTGGTCAAAAAATTCCCCCTGGGAGTGTTAGCTCCCTTGTATTTTCAGTACTCTCTCTCTCTCTCTCTCTCTCTCTCTCTCTCTCTCTCTCTAAGAAGAGAGAAGAGGCTACCTAGATAGAACCTGACAGAAGTATGGGGCTACTGGAAGAGGGGCTATCAGGTTTTACTTGAGTGAAGCTGGTTTCTCCAGCAATGGCTGTAGCCAAAGGCAAATGAAAGTATCTCAGTAGGGGCACAGCATGGGTGCACACCCTGGTTTAGGCTCCCTGAACCCTGTTGTATTGTGACCTACCAAGTGCATTAGAATCACTTGATTTGCTTACTGAAGGCAGATGCCTAGCCCTTGCCGAAGAATAGCAATTTGAAACCATCTTGCCCGAAATTTTGAAATCTTCATTTTACATGAACACCATTGAATGAGTCTGCAAAGAAAGGTTTCTGAACCAATTCTGACCATTTGGATTTGGAACTCAGTGGTGGCCATTTTTTGCTAAATTAAATATCCTAACCCCAAAATACCTCTTCTCTTAGAGTTGATATTTCTTATCAGATAAAGTACATGCTAATGCAAAGTACTGCGGATTGGGAACATGGTGGAAGAATTATTTTGTAAATAGAGTTACACATACTTGTATTCTCCAAGGAAATCTTCTATATTCCCTTTTCTTTTCTTTTTTTCACACCTGCTTCAGCTTCAAGTCTTTTGGGCCTTGTTGGAATACTCTTGACATTTATGCTTGGGTACTTGATAAGTTTTTTCTCTTTACACTATTAAGCATTGTGTTAATTGATTTTGGTTTTCGTATTTTCTCTACTTTTTTTTTTTTTTTTTTTTTTTTTTTTTTTTTTTTTTTTTTTTTTTTTTTTTTTTTTTTTTTTTTTTTTTTTTTTTTTTTTTTTTTTTTTTTTTTTTTTTTTTTTTTTTTTTTTTTTTTTTTTTTTTTTTTTTTTTTTTTTTTTTTTTTTTTTTTTTTTTTTTTTTTTT